>SNQJ01S0047714.1:28758-43330 GCA_010110895.2 Picea sitchensis
TTTCCTGAGAAATCCCTTATATAGATGACAAAGAGGAACTTAGAAACATGACGATGGCTTTTAGGAAGTTGTTGTAACAAATTCTGGAACCTGATATGGAACTCCCTAATGGTCTCATTCTCATTCTTATTTATGTGATTACATTTGTTTAGAAACACCATAGGATCCTCTTTGATATTCCATCTCTTGAGAAATACCTTTTCTAATGTATCCATGGATGTAAAACTAGACTCAAGGAGGTCGTCATACCATCTCCTGGAATTATCATGAAGAGTAGCATAGAAAAGTTTCATTGCTAAATATTTTGCGTCATCGTTGATAGTGTGGAGTTGAAAGAAAGCATAAAATTCACACATAAGGTTCTCAACATTCTCTTCATCACTACCAGTAAATTTAGGGAGCGATTTTTCATACCTCGAAGGCATTTGTCAAGGGTAACTCATAATTTTACTCATATCCAAGGGTTTTAAATTACGTGGGTCCCATAGAGAATCCATGTTTGGATTAATCATTAGTGGAGTCTCCAGATAATCCTTCTAGGAATCGTTAAAGGGAAAAGAGGGAATCACCCTTGGTAGAGTCGCCAGGTAATATTTATGAATCAAATGCTTTGGATAAAATCTTACCGAAAAAGTGTTGTTCGAGGAAAATTGACTGGATGTTCCCCGACAACGGTGCCAAAATGTTATCACACAATCTGTACTTGCCCAAAGCCCAAGTCAAGTGAAGGAAATATTGGTGTAATAGGGGATGAGCTATCATTGTCACCTTTAATAGGAAACCACTTTATGTTTAGGAGTATATCGAAGTTACCCCAAGGGAGACGTCCCCAGTGACCTAAAGGGTTGATTAGACTAAGGCAAGGATGAAAGAAAATCCCCCTCTCACTAGTCACTCAATTCAAAAGGTTCTTAAGGTCTTTAAGGGATGAATAAATGGTAAAAATGGAGTTCACCTACCCAGAACAAGACAACAAAGAAAATATGGGATCTTTCAACTACAAAAAATGATGTTAGTGCTTCTTAAAACCATGAAACCTCAAAAAATAGGCTAGGTGATATAAAATTGCAGCAATGTAATAGTTTACAACAGAAATAAATATTGTGTAACATCCACAACAAATATGCCTTTAAATTGCTTGAAAAAGACAAGAAAGTGTAGCTTTCACTAGGAAGAATGATAATTAATTGTCGCAAGAAAATTTGGCAATGTCTAGCTAGAACTGAACGTCACTTTTGTTGAGAATTTTCTGTAGTTAGATGGTTGTAGCAATCTTTTGTAACAAAAACAAATTGTAGTGCTCAAAATTGCAATGAAACACCATGTAAACTTAGAATTTATCTAGTAGATTGATTGGCAATTGTCACAAGCAATTTCTGAGTGAGATGGGTGCAAGTTATGTAGGTGAATGCAGAAAATTAGCATGATTTAGTATGGTTGTAGCAATGATTTTCAACAGCAGCAAGTTAGCTAAGGAATTAGTCTAGTTTAGGGTTAGTAGAAATTAGAAAAATATTCAAGGAAGAGAGTTTGAGTGTTTAATCAATTCTTCAATAACAAAGAGGCTAGAACTAGTTCCTTCTAGGGCTTATGAAGTCAAGTGGATGACTTCTTATAAGGTTTCAAATCAATTTTGATAGTGCACAAAAGTCCAAGAGGAATGCATAGGAGAAGTAGTAACTTAAGTCCCCCTATGCATTTTCCTCAAGAAAACAATATACTAAGGTGTAGGAAATTCTAGGCCCTAGAACCTTGCCATCCTTAGGATTCTTATGGGACAAGAATGTAGGCAAAGGTAACTAGGTCAAAACCTTAGAGTGCTTGGAAACTAGGGCTCCATAGTTTCACTAGTCACTAGATCAATTCAATGAAAAGCTTGGCAAATAGAAAGTAAGAAATTAGAAATTTAAGTTCCTTACTTCAATCATTAACCATATCATGCAATTTCATAATCTTGTATGAGAAAATAAAACCATACATAAACCATTCAATAGATGAAAAAAATGCATATTTTACCTACTTGCACCAAGAATGATCATGAAACGCCATGCAAGATCACCATAAAATATTCCAAGATTGATCCAAATTACAAAAAATCATCCTTATACAAGAGTGTGCCTCACAATTTCAGTGCAAATTTCAGACCTCTCCTCTTGTGTGAGGAGTTGTTGTCATAAAAATGAATGTACTTTATGTTTATTTATACATAATTTTGACCTTTAATTAATTTTCAGGTCAAAATAAGGTCGACCTGGCCAATTTACAAATAAATTCAAATTTGGCATAAATAAAATTCATTAGCATGTAAAATCACCCCTAAGGGTGACGTCGTGCCCTTCTAGGATGACGTTGGACCCCCAAGGTGGAACGTTGGGCTCCAGATGCAGACCATTTTGCCTCCAAAGGCCCTGAATGATGGCCACATGTGCCAACCAGTCACAACTACCCTCAAAATGCAAAATATAGCTCCAGATGACATCTAGGGTCATGATGGTGACATCATGGTCTCTCAAAGGTCAATGTCCAAGTGGAAGAGAAATATCCCCATGGGTCTAGGTATGCCAGGGTGTCTCCAAGGGAAATGTCCTTCTTTATTCCTGGTGCAAGTCTCTGATGTCTTCATTCCCCCATGTGTACATGTCCACCAGGTGAGGTCCTGCAGCAACAACAAGTACGTCCTCCAAGGATTCATAAGTCACAGGGAACATAACATGTAAAWCAAATACAATAATCAAATCACCCAAACATGTGCATCAAAACCCYCCTTTACCCAGAAAAATGCTCAAAGACGTTATGCAATTTAATAAGTCARGTTTGGAGAGGGTCTCAGGGTGTCCTAATGGTCTATTCCTCCTTAAGTTTGAGTTGTTTCCCAAGAGAGAGCCAATATAGGTCATGTAAGTGTATGAGGTGGAATGGGTTAACTCTTTGGGCATGATGTGCAATGATAAAAGGGAAATGTAAATCTTACCTGTGGGTGCCTTTGTAGAGGGCGATTTGTACCTTATCATGGATGCCATTTTTTCCTAGCCCATTCAAGGCCTTTTATTCTTAGCTTCATTACTTTTGATCTTTTTTCTTTTATGCTTCAAGGGAATATTTGAGGGACATTGTCCTGTCTTGGTGACCAAAGGTGACAATGTTATCCACAAGCATTTCATGGAGATGAGAAGGTTGGCTTGTGATGAGACCCACTTTCTCTTGGCTATGCCACCAAGAGCCACTACCCTATTTTGGTGACCAAATAGATGGTAGTTTCATACCACTACATGACCATGGTCATAATAGGTCAACTCATGATGAGACCTCCCATCCACCAACTAATACCTTGAGTTTTTATTTATCTTATGGTTTCCCTTTTATTACTGAAAATATTTTTACTGCTTTCTCGGGAATCTCTAGGTAAAGCATCTCAAAGGTTTCATTTTCATCTTTTAACTCTTTCCATCTACTTTTAACCTTTGGTCCTTTATCCCCTTCTTCCCACAAGGCAAGTTACAACCCTTCCTAGTGTGGAAAATCCCAATGCCTGAACAAAGGTAGGGGGGAAATGAGAGGAATAAAGATGGAAAGTGGTAAGAATGGAGGGAACAGACGATGAGTTGTCATAGACTCACCCAGTGGCAAACCATCCTAAAGGGAGATCAACTTACTAGTGCATCATGCCACCCTTGAAGGTATGAACAATTTAAATAGAATAATTTCCATGAAAATGTTATGAAATGAAGGAGAATTCAATTCAACATATCTAAGTGTTTCAATAATCAGAGTGACACATACCATGATACCCAAACTCATTACCTCATGGAGAAAGACTTACTACTACTTCAAGACCAAGATGGTGGGATGGATACTGATGTTGTTGATAAATGGGTTGTACTGAAGAAAAGAGGGGATGGATATTGTTGTTTCTCAAGTCATCCGGCTCTCGGCACTCCATGTCTAGGACTATGTTGGTTGTGGAGCCTGATTATATTCCTAATTCAGAGGTCTTTGTTTTCAGTCGTGTTTATACCCCATGAATACTTTAGACCTCAGAATAATATACACTCCTCCACGCGGGGGACTGCAGAGGGGGGTTACCTCCTCTACGGGGTCTGGGAGGTCCATCCCCCCGACTGAGGGGTCCAGGGGAAAGCGGGCCCCCAGCGTGGGTTTGGGGGATAGCGTTCCCCGATGGGGGTTCTGGGGTGAAGCCCCCAAAGGAAAAAATTCCTTGTAAATGTATATTGTAATTTCATTGTAAATATGGACCGTCCATTATAAGGTCACATATCTGACAGTAGAAGTTGTGTTAGGGTTTTTTTCCCTAGAAGGAAACCCTCTTTTATGAGGGAAATGTATTTTGGCTATGTATCATTGTGAATATTATATTTTGAGATAGGAGACTATGAGAGATAGAAGATGAATTTACAACGCATTTGTTGTAGGTTGTATCCCTTCTTTTGTTGGATAATAATAAAGGAAGGACCCGAAAATTTCTTTGGTGGACATAGCCCATAGTGGGTGAACCACGTATATCTATGTCTCTATTGTATTGTGTATCTTCTATGTTTTTTTTCCACATTTGTTTTATTTTATTGCTCTGTGATCCTCCTTTTCTAATAGACATGTGGGCCTCAAGACATGATATCCTTAGTTATCCCTAGGATAGGGGATAACATGGCTATTCAGACTATGAGGTCACATATCGTTAGCATGTCCAAATTACACATCCCTCTCACCATGTGAAACTTTGTTCACATAGCCTCCTATAGTGCCCATTCTTCCTTCTTGTCTGCGAATAGTGTTGCAAGGTCTTTCCCCTGGGTGGGAAGTCCGATGATTCATGATATAAGGTATGTATAAATAGAAATTGTCCTATCTAGCCACATGTACCCCCCATGTACGCAATATAGGAGGAGTTTGACACAGGAATTTATTTCATTTTTGTGGTCAAAGTGGGGGATGTCAAACAAATTAAGGAGGCTTGCACGCTCCAGTCCTCTAGCCCATACCTTGACCACTTGTACGCTTTGTTGTATCCGTGGATATATTTGTAGTTCCAGGTATTCATGAGGTGCAAGTAAAGGGAACTTCAACATGTCAATAATGTCATGGTCGACATATTTTATCTTAGGCACCTTCCCTAGCATGTCTTCATCGATGATAACTTCCTCTGGAATTTTTGGTGTCACCATCCTATAATCTAGATTTATCTACACTGTAACTAGTGGGGTGTCATTCTTTATCGATGATATGTAATCATGAGGAAACCTCAGCGGCTCTGATGAGGATGCACCTGGGGTTTCCTCAATATCTTCTTCGGCTGCGAGAGGTCTGGTGTGACTCCTTCTTGATATTGTTGTTATTGCTCCAACGGCTTTGGGTGGCACCATCTCTATAGTTAGCTCAGCTCTGGTAGTTCTTAGCGCTTTGTGTATCACTTTAGCTTCGTTCTATCGGTTCTCCTTGTAATTTCTAACTAACAATGAGCCGTGTTTGGCAAGCCTGATAGATGTTATGCCTTGTTTTCTAGTTTTTCACTCACCTTCGCACCTTCCCGCTTGTCTCCTCTGCCCGTATCGTGATAGATATTGGTGTTAATGGCACTTTATTTCCAAGTCCATTAGCATATTTTCATTGTGTACTTCCATTTAGTCATGCATATTGGCGATGTTTTTATTTTACTCCATGTCTTTATGGTAGCTTTATGACTGGGCCTTATGGCGACTATATGCGTTGTGATAAATGTTGATTTATGGTTTGTACTTATCTATCTGTAACTGTCTTTTCCATATTTTTCATACTTGACATATATCATGGCATGTGGCGGGGTGTCCTTACTACCGCATACTTGAAAATTTTTGCGTAAGTTTCCCTAGTTGGTGTAGTTTCCCCTGCTTGTGTAGTTTCCATTGTTAGTTTGTTTGTGCATGTTCTTTCTCCTTTTTTTTTGACTTCTTGTGTGGTTCTTCCTATTGTGAATCTTGACATCCCTCTTGGTATATTTTTAGCCGACTTCCATTCACTTTTCCTTTCAGTGGTACTCTATTAAGTGTTTCCAACTGCACATCACCTACCTTTTCCACCCCTTCGATCACATATCAACCTAACCAGTGCATGCGGAACTTCCCTGGGTGTTGCATAAACTTTCTATCATATAGTAGTACCAAGTCGCCTACTTGAAATTATTTTTAATAATGTGTCTATCATGCCATGATTTTTCCCTTTCTTTTTGCACGTCTTGATGGAATCCTATGGAAAATATATCCTTCTCTAATTGTACCAGTTGTGATAGTCATTCTTGTATTGCACCTGAGTCCGACAGATCTGCAATAGTTGTGATGCATAGGCTTGGTACAATAAATTCCATTGGCATTACTGCCTCATGTTCATATACCAACCTAAAAGGTGTTTGTCATGTTAACTTCGTGTTGGTTGCCCTATATTCCAATAATACTGCAAGGATTCTTAAATCCCAATCATCTCTTCCCACATTGCATATTTTTGTTATTTCATTCTCTAGGACTTTGTTGAATGCTTCCACTATTCCATTAGCATGTGGGTGGTATGACATGCTCTTATAGTGGTGGATTTGGAATTCCTCAGTCAAGGATGTTATGGTTTTATTGATAAAGTGTGTCCTTTGATAACTCATTAATGTTCTAGGACATCTAGATCGAGTTACTATGTTTTCAAACAAAAAGTGTGCGGCAATTTCTACGCTGCAATCCGTGATTGGCGCGACTTCCTCCCATCAAGTTAGATATTCTATTGTTGTAATGATGTACCTCATGCCTGATATTCTTGTTGGTGGTTTAATTGGTCCAATGAAGTTGATATCCCACTTATCAAAAGCCTATAATGTAACCTATGGGTTCAATGGAATCTTGTCCCTTTTGGAGGGTTTTCTAAACCTTTCACAAATATCGCATGTCTGATAGTATTCCTTTGTATTCTTGTGGAGTGAAGGCCACCATAACCCTACGCATAAGACCTTCTGCGCAGTAGATTTCCCTGCATAATTTCCTCCTACTATATCATCGTGCGCTTCTACCAATATAGTTGGTATTTCTTGTTCGACTAGACAACGTTGCAGTATTTCGTTTGCACCCAATTTGTATAAGATTCCTGCAATTACTTGGTAGTCCGCGGATTTTACTACCAACTATTGTTTTGCGCAACCGTCATGTCTAAGGGGGACATTCTTGTACTGTGAAAATATACAATATCTATAAAATAAGTATCTACCATCTTAATGGAGAATAATTGTGCATCTGGCAAGATGTCATCTAGGTTTCCTTCCTCTTCTCCCGATAGAATACGCGACAAGTAGTCTGGTCCTCTGTTAAGTTTACCTAGTTTTACTACTAATTCGAAGTCATACTACTTGAGCGATAGGATCCATATGCAAATACTCCCCCCTAACACTAGCTTGTTGAGCATATATCTCAACGCAGGATGATTTGTGTACATCTTGAAGTGTGAACCTAGTAAGCAGTGTCTAAACTTTTGCAGTGCATAGACCATAGCCAATCCCTCACATTCTGTTGTGGTGAAATGTTTCTCCGGATGATCTATCTCGCTATCACCTGTATGTGACAAGACCATGCCCAATGTTATTGATGATGCATCCATGTGTACATGAAATTCCTTGTTTCAATCCATAAAAATCAATATCGACGCAGTTACTAACTTTTGTTTTACTGTATCGAGTCCTTTCTGGAAATCATCATTCCACTGGAACTTCGCATATTTTTTCAATATTTTTTCCATTAGGGTTGTAATATGCACATATCCTTTGATAAATTTCTTGTAATACCTAGTATGACCCAATGTTGTGCATAGTTGTTTGACTGTTGTAAGTGGTTGTAAGTCTAGAATAACTACAATCTTTGTTGTATCAACTACCAAGCCTTGTTTGCATATGACATGTCCCAATAATATTCCAAATGGTGTACGAAAAATAGGTTTAAGGATATCTAAGGGTGTCTACACTTATACAACATTAGTCTTAGAAATTCAACATGATCTCGTAACATGATAAATACAGTCCATTCATCCAAGTAGACTTCGAGAAACTTGTGAATGAACTCCTTAAACACTACAACAACTACTTTAGAAAACATTGCAGGGGTGTTCTTTAACCCAAATGGCATTATTGTATATTGAAAGGTTCCCCATTCCATTGCAAATGTATTCTTATGTATATCTTCTAGTGCAATTATTATTTGATGGTATCTTGAAAAAAAAAATATGAATGAATCAGTCTCTTGTCCACCTATTTTCTAGTACTTCATCTGTAAATGGTGTTGAGAATGGATCGTGCAAGCATGTATCATTCAGTTTCCTCAAGTCGAAAAAAATTCTTATACCCCCTGTTTTCTTGTCCTATACTACTATGGGACTTATCCATTCAGATTTTTCAACCGGTTCGATAACTCCTGCTTTCAACATGCGATCTATTTCCTCCTTGACGTTTTCTTTATATCTTGGGTTCAGTCTGTAGGCTCTCTATTTTACTGGTTTAGTATCAGGTTTTAGTGGGATCCTCATCTCCCCTAGCTCATCTTCTAATCCTTTCATATCTGAGAATGTCATGGGAAATAAGCCTTGATATTTGCACAGTAGATCGACTATATTTTCTACAGTTTCCTCATCCCAGTACTCTCGTATCTATGCAAACTTGGGGTCTTCCTCTGTTCCAATATTAAATTTGTGTGTCTTGACTGGCTGTGCATAAGTTGTAGATTCCATCTCTGGGCCTTCTATTGTTTGTTCACCCTTTGTTTCCTATACTTGGATATTGTGAGGATCATCATCGTCCTTCTCCAATTGTGTCACATTGTAACATTATAATAAATTGTGGACCATCATGGAGGCATTGTGTGCATTGCATATGGATATTACTTCCGTTGCTTCTTCTTTAGCAAAGATTTTCTGTTTAATTTCTTGTATCGTTGCACTTATTGGGTATGACTCGCTCTGAAAGGTAAATGTTACCTAGAATCGTTGGGCTATGTACTCCCATTCCATTGTATCTCTATGCATCTCTAGTTCTAAGTATCGGTTCTCTGTAATGGTATCCAGGGTATGTATAAACCTATGTGTCCATTCTTTCCTTGGGATCAATTCCCACACTTTTTCACACTACGCAACATGGTCTGTTGGGTTTCCTTCCCAAGTATATTTCTACATCATGTCTCCCTCTTCGGTATTAAATATTATATGGATTAGTCTCCTACATTGTTTCCAATATTCCATGGTACCTTTGTGTGTCGCCCACCATCTTGCAGGGGTGAATTTCAATAAAACATCCAGTGCTAGTAGCCTCTATTGTTCTGGAACCTATGCTTCAAATTTTTGGATAATTGTTGTTATATCTGTCAATACATAATACATGGGTTGGTTGCAAAATTTTATTCCAATCCACCGTAATGACCTGGTCATGCGTGTGCATCGTCATGTTGAGACTTCATTCATCCTCTGCTGCCAATTTTCCAAACCTGCTTCTAATTTTGATGTAGACGAATTGATTCTTCTCCAACTTAGTGCATCGTCTACAGTGGGGCTAACATAATTTTCCATCCTTGTAGTCATGTTGTAAAGGTGATCGATTTTATCACCCCACACTGGTTCTATGTATCACCTTCCTTCTTTTGGGTCTAAGGGTGCAATTACTTTCAGGTCTCTGAATTCAAATATCATCTCATGCCTTTTCAAGTTGGTAATGGCTTGGTTATCAAAGGCCCATTACAGTCCCATTAATTATGGATATGGTTGGTTGTCATCCACAATATCGATAACTTCAAAATATGTGACGTTACACACTCCATCTATATTTACAGGTATTCATGTTAATCTCCCAATAGGTACTATTTTGTACTGATTTTCTAGTCTCAATTAGATGGGTGACCATGCTAGCTTTGGCTTCTCCATCATCTCCCATGTCTTCTTAGGTAGCACATTCACATCGAAACCTAAATCTAAAATCATATTGTCTATGTCGTATTCTCCAATCTGCGCATTGAACCTAAAATCTTCATTGGTTCTTTTCTTGAGCAGTAGTCGGTTCACTAATTTCTTTTCAGTGAGGGTTTTGTTTCCTTGAGTGCATTGATCGATCATAGAGAATAATGTATGCAATGCCTTTTCATCTTCAACCAACTCGAGGAAACTTTGAAAAAAAAATCCTAAGGTGCTTACCTTCTCCAGTGATCCTTTGGTCATGACCTAGTCCTCAGTGGGATGCATATCCCCCATAGGTGGTGTAGATGATGTGGACGTTGTCTATTCTTGATGCACAAGTTATTTCCTTTTTTTTTATAGGTCTCCTTCTCTTCTTTTGGGTCAAACTCGTGTGTAGGTTCTTCTGATTTCTTTCTTCGCTGCTCAACCAATGTCCTTACGTTGGTTGCATCCATCCCCATTTCGATTCCTCCACACGTAACGATCGCTATTTTGGGACCTTTGTCCCATATTTCGGTGGATATATTTTGAATATTCGGTTTTTGGTTCTGATTCGATATGGCCTGTCATTTTTCCAACAGTTGTGGGAAGTCCTCTATCACATATTCTAATGCCCGAAAGTAAGTACATGTTGTGTAGGGATTTTGGAAATTTCGCACTAAGTTTCCTTGTTGGTTACAATTATAACATACTATGGGGCCTCTTCCTCCTCTCCCGAAGTTTTTTCTACCCCGAACCCTATCAAATCCTCCTCGATTTCCTTGATTAAATCCTCTTGGACTATTATACTACCCTCCTCTTTCTATCACAACATTCTCCTCATGAATCCTGTACATGTATATCGTGTGCTCCCTCATTAGATCAAATGCATGGAAATATTTGTCTTCATGTCCCATTGATCCACAAAAGCTATAGAATAAGCTTCTTGGGGTATGTTGATATTTCTATAATAGCTGACACTCATGGTGGTTATGTCCCCACTTATTTCATATCTTGCATTATCCTCCTCCTGGTAGAAGGTTTGGCACTCGGGTTGCTAAGTAATGCGCAAATGCCAGAAATTCATCTTTTTGGTGATCTTCAGTCTTGCATTTTGTGCACCATACCTATTCTTATTTCTCTTTCCCCTTTGTGATTTCTTCCAACTAAAGTGTTAATTCATCTAGTTGATTATGTATCTACACCATTTCATTGTTGTCTCCGACCGGAGAGGCTTCCAATTTCATAGGAATTTCCAATGCCTCGGACTGCGATGTAACCTTTTCATGTATTAAAGGACTTTAGATGTAAGGTAACAAGCATGTAATGAACCACTCTCTGAGTGGTTGATCAAGTAATTGAAATGTTAACCTCCCCATCATGTTTTTGAACCTATGATTGAACTCCCAAACTGACTCAGTATTCCCTTGCTTGATCTCCTTGAGCTTAGTGATGTACTGTGACTCAAAATTGGGTTTCTTAGATTCTTTTAAAAATGATTGTGTAATCTCTAATAATTTCCTTATTTGACCTGGTGGTGTAGTAATTTGGAGTTGCATGTACCATACTAGCATGCGTCCTCTAAAATTTGTTGCATGTTGTTTCCAATTGCACATATGAACAAATGTTGTCCTAGATCCTCAAATCCATTTCCTTTAAACTCCGACAATATTGGTGTATTATCTACTCATGCCATGTTGTTGGGTTTAGGACACCTTCCTAGTGATTCTAGTTGAGTCTGACTACCTGTACCACTACCGCTTCTCTAGATATTGTTTCTCTGACTTCCTTTATTGATTACAAGTTCTCTGTAAAGATCTTAGAACATTGTCTCAGATTCAGGTGACGCACATGAGGTTGTTGTTTTGAACCAGGAATTGGCTCAGACAGGACTTACTGGTTCTTCTATGACTGGAATGAACTCGATATATTCCTCTTCTCCCTCTGTCTATTTTACTTCTATGATATTGATGTCGGTGTGGTGTTATAGGTACTCATTGTGGTGCTCTCTCTCCCAATCTTCAGTTCTAAACTTCCTATACCTTCTCCCACTACGTATGACTCCAAATTCATATTCACCTTTTGATATCCCTTCTTCTTTCTCTTGCATTCTCAATCTCTTTTTCCTCTATCCATTTTCCTACCCCCAGATAAACTCTTGGTCAGCAAACCCCAGTCCCTCCATGTGTGTGAATTTTGTTAGCTATATGACTCCATTGTCATCACTTATTTATCACATAGCAAAATTTTTATCCAGGTATCTATTGAATTTATGAATCTTCCTCGTGAACCTTTAAAGAAGTCTCTTTCTGCAACATTGTAAGCTTGGGTACAGTCTATGGAAAATTATGTTATGTATCCTCCCAAGATATTGTCCAGCCAAAATTCCACTGCACGAGACGTCCTATTGTCTATTGTGTCCACTCGTCTCACTAGTTTAGGAGTCTGGTTCTTTGGCACAGTTGGTCTATGTCTATCATTATTTTCCACAAATATTTCCATCCATTCTRCTAAAATATTAGGAAATTCACTGAAAAAGATCTCATGCAAGTCTATATACACATACATTTTCAACCATTTCTTATTCTTTAAGAGAGGGTTTTTATTCTCCTTCTATGAAAATTATTATTATTATTRTTCCATCCATTTAGTTATCTCTTTCCTYGTTGGTTTCCAAAACATTCCSTCACTTTCAAATTCCGTGTCCTAGAAATGGAACCATTTGTTGGCACAGGCGCAYAGGAAGGTTCAAGACCCTGGGTTCAAAGTAAGTAGTCCAACAAAAYCCTACAGATACCAGCCCTTTCAACATCACTTGGAAGCAGGTGAAGTCTCACCTGAGGTATCTTTATGGGGATTGAAGGAACAAAGATTCTGCAGTGATGAGGGAAAGAAGGGAGGTGTGCTCTGTCATACCTCCAAGATACTTTCACGCACTAGATCCTAGTTAACCCAACCTTGTTACTTAATTCTTTATGCATATCAGTCTCTATTCTTATCATTTAGCAGTTAAACATACAATTAATCTTATTGCGCATGAATCTATCAACAATATCAGTAAAGATAAGCATTCATCCATAGTGAAGGTAGGAATTAACACCACACAAACATTAATTAACACAATACAAGCATCAATAACCATTTGATGACATAATTCAACACAGAGTTAAGGCTACGTCCACAAAATATTTGCTTCTTTATTATAGTTAAGGCATTCTTCTTGCGCTCTGCACTACAATAGATGTTCAATATACATTCCTCTACTTACATTCATGGATTATTTACACACAAAACATCCTACAGCTACAACTACTACTCATAATTCCTCTCTTCTTCCTCTTCTGTCTCTACTACTCTTATTGTTGTTCCTTATGAACTTCTCTCCTCTTTTACATATCTAGGTCTCCTTTTCTCAGGTTTTCTTTCCATATCATAATGAGTTGGATACCACTTATGCTCAGTTGGCAACAACTCATTATGATCTGGATACAAATCATGCTCAATTGGTTTTCCCAGTTTTTGCGCTAGCTATTTGTTCCTATCCCCTGTATTCTTGATTTTCCTCTTTCTTCTTTCTTCATCTTCTTGATATTCTTGATCCCGCACCTTTTCTCTGCTCCTTTTCTCTTCTCGTTGTTCTCTATCCAACCTGTCTGCCCATCAATTACTAAGAAAGAGAACTAAGGATGATGTTCCTTTGAAGGGGGAGGGGATTGTACCACCCCACTTTCTAAACCTATGATTATGTGTAATTAATCATGAATTATGTTTTCCATGTAATGGCATAAGAACATTGTAAATGTATTATTTTTTGAATTAACATTCCAACCAATTTACTGTGGTGTGAATCCTTCAAGTACTAATCATGATACCACTAGAGGAAAGAGTGAGGAAACCTAGAGAGGGGACTCATCATGCTAAGATGACCCAGTCATTGAATATATTTGATTTGTAAATATTCAGTTATTTCCCTTAGCTCATATTTCAAGAAAAAATCAATTAATGAGAAGAGGGTTGGTAGTTGAAAAACCAACCACCCTCAATTAATGGAGATATGGAGGGTTGCCTAAGGTGACATAAACCATCATCTAGAGGACAACAGGAAGGAACACCATGAGTACCCATGTTTGACCCACAAGATTCCTCTTGACAGAGGAAACATGGTACAGGTCGAGAACCTTCCCATAGGATTTCAGGTAGATGGGAGTTTTGAGGGAAGGAAGGTGAGAGAAAGGGAGAGAGATATAGAGAGAGGAGAACCTAGGGAGTTCTGAACAAAGGTCAGAGAAGAAAAAGTGTAGGAGAGGTCAAGGTGTGGGTTGAGAAATATGAGTTTCAAGAAGAATTTAGTTACAGGGATAGTTTGAAAGCCTATATCCAAACTTTATCTTAGAAGGTTGCAAGATTGATGTTGGGGAGCATCTGATAAACATCGTAAAGGCTTGGGATAGGTGGGTATAAGAAAATATTGACTAAGAGTGGTATGAATGAGAGTAACTTTCACCTATTAATATCCCTGAGGACCTAAGAGAAAATCCCTGGTGGTATCATGGCTTGGAATGGGGGTGGCCTGTTTTCGAAGTTACTGAGAGAGCAGAGCCTATGGTTGGGTGTAGTCTCCCATCTGGCTAGTGTAGTTTTG
>SNQJ01S0047714.1:52905-65009 GCA_010110895.2 Picea sitchensis
CTTCGAAATGATAGGCAGTCTTTTAAGTTCTGTACATCATCTATAATTGAGAACCAACTCAATGTGAGGCTACTACCTCTATTTTACAAGCTCCAACTTGTTTGAGAGAACCAACTCTCTGGTTTCTCTAGCACCCACTAGAAGGAAGCACCAACTCCCTGAGTGTTCCAACACCAACTGGATAGAAGCACCAACTTCCAGTTACACAGGTTCCAACCTATATAACAGAGAACACTTGTTCTCCCTTGCACCACCCTGGTTTTTTCTGGCTGCAACCAGATGGAAGCTACAACTCCCTGTGTTCAAGAACCCACTTGAACCTATGAGGACAACAGTCCTCTCTAGTACCTCCCTACCACCCTTATTACAAATAAATGATTGAATAACCAACAACACAGATAAATCAATTCTTACCACTTCTTCATTGTTCTGCAATTCTTCTCTTCTACACTATTCTTCTGCTCTGTTCATACTTGGCTTGACTTGCTATCTCTTTCTATATGTTCTTTCTTTGTCCTTCTCATGCTCTTTGATATGTGCACATTCTTCTCTCTTCACCTTTTCTCCTTTGTTCAGCTTTTGTTCCTTATCTCTGAGCTTTCTTCACACTAGGCATACTGTAATTTTACCTTTCTACAGTTCAACTCATTTTTTAGTCAGAACATCCAACTCCACACAATCACACCATGTTTATTTTATCCACTTCCCTCTTTAGTTACACCTCAAATATCCTTGGGAAAAAAATGCCTTAGCAACTGAATCGCCAACCATCCAAGAACCATGATTTCGTTCTGCTAACGGAATCGTAACTGAACAGTTAATCATGAAGAGAAACAATAACCCTTCGATCATATTCTTGATTAACCTGCACCGTTGGATTATAAATGATGGGTCTCACGCTTACTCCATATGCCCACTGGCTATGACCAGGGGCCTAAATAAAATGCCTTTCGCATTTTGCATTTCGGCATTTCACGATTTCGCATTTTGCATTTCGGCATTTCACGATTTCGCATGTTGCGAATTCCTGTTGCGAGGCATCTCGACTCTCCAAGTCGCGATCTCTGAAAATCCATGTCGCAATTTCGCATTTCGGAATTTCTTGATTTCGCATGTCACAAATTCTTGTTGCGAGGCATCTCGACTCTCCAAGTCGTGATCTACAAAACTCCATGTCGCAATTTCGCATTTTGGCATTTCGCGATTTCGGCAATTCTTGTGATGAGATATCTTGACGCTCCATCAAGCCTAAATAAAATTCCTTTCACATTTTGCGATTTTGCATGTTGCGAATTCTTGTTGCGAGGCATCTCAAATCTCCAAATCGCGATCTCCGAAAATCCATGTTGCAATTTCGCATTTCGGCATTTTGCGATTTTGGCAATTCTTGTGATAACATATCTTGACGCTCCATGTCGCGATCCCCGAAACTATGAAACTCCATGTCGCGATCCCCGAAACTCCATGTCTCAATTTCACATTTTGGCATTTCGCGATTTTGCATATCGCAAGTTCGAGAGGTTAGGGAACCTCGTTCCTTTGACTTTCCAGTCAGTGAAATGACGATCTTTCGCCATGTGTCCAATGGACCCAATGGTCTAGATCTTATTGTGATTTCGAAACTTCACGAGACTTCATCGTGTCTGATCAATGGTCCAGATCAATTCTCGATCCGACAGCTAGGATTATTTCATGATTTCACATATCACGAGTTAGAGAGGTTAGAGCACTCCTTCCTTTGACCTCTCAGTCAACGAAATGTTGATCTGTAACCACGTGTCCTTCCTGAAGATGGACGGTCCTCCTGCTTTCGGGATTTTGTAAGCCTGCTTCACCTTGCACTATAAAGAACATGCAGGTTCTCCTGGATCCAACGTTAGTCGGACCTCGGGCTCAGATCTGACACATGAGATATGTTCTCTTCTATTGCGTGCTCCTCCTATCTGAATTCAGATATGACGATCATCAGGAAATCTAAATGTGATCCAACGATCATTGTTGCTCTTCACTATTGAAATTTCCATTGCCATGCTATTATCGTTGTGTTGTTGATCATGATATTTTCCATCAATGACAAACAAGCATACTCTGCCTCTATCTGAAAACATGCCAACATACTTACCCTCCTTTTTTATTGTAATCCTGAAGAATGTAATGTGTGTAGCATAGATGTTGAAGAACGATGAATAAAAGAGAAAAATAGACATATATTTGTGGATGTATCCCTGTGGGGTGAACCATAGTAAATCTAATGTGTTATGTGTCTGAATAGTTGTTTTATTGTTATGTTGTTTATTAGTTATAGAATGAACAGCTAACTTAGATTGTGACAACATGCATTCATAGTTGATTGATGAATGAATTCTAGGGTTAAATGAATGGATAATAAATATGATGCATGAGGAAAAGGAACATAATACAGTCCCAATCCATTCCTTGATTGTAGACACTTGATTATTGCAGTCTCCTATAAGCTATATCGGGTGAGACTGCATTGTGCACCCTGTGTGCAACGTTGCCTTCTGGTTTACTAGGAGGGATGATAGTTTGAGGGTTTTGCTGGAAATCTTTGAGATTAGAGACAGGGTCAACCCAAGCATCCAACAAATGGTTCTGTTGCCAGCTGGAACTGCACAAGATAGATTGGAAGGGATCTGTTGAAGAACAACACAGAGAATGAAAATGTAGAAGGGAATATTCAGGCCATGGAATCCAATGAAGGACCATATTGAAAGATGGTTAAGGACAAAGGAATTTGATTTTGCATAGTAGGGAAACAAAAACCCTAAATATACACCACTCAAATATCTTGAGAAATATGTGTTTAGCGACTTGCATGAAGTATGTTTATGTGAATTTTTGCATATTTTGCAGGAGTGGTTATTGAGGTTGAAGTAAAACCACCCTATAAATTGAATCAGACAGCTAGAGTGTCATCCTGTGGAGATCGTGCAGTTTTAGCAAGTCAATAATAAATTTACGTGTGCAGTAGATTTTTGGTTAGACATTATTATTGCGGGTTTTATCACTCAATTTTCACTTGATACTGCAAAGTCATACACTGTTGTAGAGTACGATTTTCTGAAGGGACCCAAAGGTAGGTACATCATATCACTTTATACTTCTATCAAGATATTATTACATGACAAAGGCATGATGACCATGGAATCACATAGCTAAAATTTTGTGTGCACATGGGGGAAGTGGGGAAGCAATGATAAGAGTCTCATATATGGATAGGAAGTTGTATAAGGGGAAGCAGAAAGAGGCCATGGACCCAATCATGATGGATGAGGACCAGACAAAGAAGATAATGAAAAATGTTGGAGCGATGAGTAGCGATAGACCTTACCAATATAAGATGAATAACAAGAAGAGTTCCATAGCCGACAGAGAGGGCTTGGTGAGCGATGAAGAAGAGGTAGAGGATATCCGGGCTATGGATAATATTGGGGAAATCCTATGTGAAACATGTGAAAGGAAAAAAATAAGTCCAAGGTTAGGAACAGAAGGCAGAACTCCAGTCTAGATCACAATTAGTATGGAACATACTACCCCATGTGTGACTAATACACCTGAAGGAACACCAGATTTTAGACAACCAATTTTTAGTAGAAGAGGGGTTGCATGTCATGGGTACAATAGAGGAGAAACAAATAGGGGTAAAAGTTCAATAAGTAACAATCAACTATCTACAGCACGTGGAGGAATTAGTTCAACAAATTTCAAAATGGCAGGAGTAGATTCCACTATCACATTACCAGAGTTTCAGGTGAGGTGTCAGAGGACCCTGAGAAAACTTTATTCATCTATGAAAATATCTAGGAATCAAAGAAAGTCATAGACAAGGATACAAAAGTGGCACAATTGGCTTTAACACTTAGAGACCGCTCACTATACTGGTACATGATCCTTGATGTAAACAATCCACAAGGAGTACTCAATATTGTCGTAGAGGTGAAAAATTTAATGGTAAATGAATTTCAAAATCCAAGCTCACAATACTAGTACATGAACGAAATTATTGAGATCAGGCAGAAACCAAGTGAGTTTGTCTGGGATATTAATCAAAGGTTCAAACATTTGAAAGGTAAGTTGAAGTACTCTATTACTGACATGCAACATAGGCAGTTATTTGTGAACTCTCTATTACCACACTTGAATTATCCTTTGAGACAACAAAAGTTTCAAACTCGGGCAGAGGCACTGCAGGCATAGATCCAGTATCAACAGATAGATCTAGAAATAGAAGATCTGAAAGAGGATCTAAAGAATCTAACATTTTAGTTGAACCGAAACAAAGGGAAAGAGAAGAGAGAAGGTGTTTGGTGTACGTTATGTAGGACATAAGGACACCATAAGAATAAATGTCCAACATTTGAGCAGTACTTGCAAGCATGGGTTCCAAAACCCTTGCCTATAGTAGGACCAAGGTGTGAAATTTGCAAGACACACGAGCATGATCCATATCATTGTCCAATGATGTAGAATTATAAGATAGTGCCAAAAATTTCTTACTGCATTTTTTTTAAATCAATGGGTCACAATCACAAGCACTGTAGAATGCTCGAATTGATGAGAGAGATAACTTAAAACACCTACAGGGTCCAAGCAGAGATGATGACAAGACAAGACGCAGCACAGTTCAATAATGTGCAACCAAAATTCAATCATGCGCAACCATCATATAAAAATGTGCAACTGCAGTATAATACCACGTAGTATAACCAGATACAATAATATAATGCACTGCACAGAGATAGTGGTGGATTCAGAGGTGGAGGTTGGGGTAGAGGAGGATTTGGATGAGGTAGAGGGTCAATAGTATGAAACAATTGTCAACAACCTTGACACTATGCAAGAGACTATACACTTCCACCCACAACATGTATGTATTGTCACACAACAAACCATGACATAGAATGTTGCCCAACATTATTGGGAAAAATACAAGAAAAAAGGAACCAGAAAAATCAGAACGTCTAGTGGATTTTGGCCGAAGCCAAGGATGATGAGAATAATATCAACATAGTTACTCGAGGAGGAGCCAATATGGGAGTTGATGCAACAAAAAAGGATCCATCTCAACACTAGTGGGTCAAGAAGAACACTGAGCCACAAAATAATTTTGACGTGCATAAAGAAAAGGAGACATTTAAGGAGGCCAGACAGGAGGTTTTAAAAGAGAACATTTTGTCTACATAAATTGTGCAGAAAACTCAGGAAGAGTCATTGTACAAGATGCCACCCTCAATGGGTCACACCAGCAAAGGACAACCTTCAGATAAAGTATGTAACCTAAAGAATTGTTTGCAATCATGTACTGTAAAGTTATTGAATGATCCATCATCCATTAAGGTCTTACAGAATTTGCTAGAAACATACAACACACAATTAGAAGGGAAGTTAGAATAGAAGATAGTTAATCATCTCCATATGAGAATAAGAACAGGTAGGGAATTCAGGTTAAATGCCAACATTGGGGATTTCAATATGGGGGATGCCATACTTGATTTAGGCTATGAAGTGAATGTCTTACCTAAGAAGACATGGAAGTGTATGGGGGAACCCACATTAGGGTATTCACTTTTCCAGTTGAAATTAGCAAATCAACATAGAGTAATACCAATTGGAAGACTTAAAGGTGTGAAAGTAGACTTGGATGGAGTGAGCACTGTGGCAGATTTCAAAGTTATAGAAATAGTAGATGGCACAACACCCTACCATACATTACTAGGACTAGACTAGGCATTTGATAACCAGGTTGTGATCAACCTGAAGACACGGAAAATTACTTTTGAATCAGGAAAGTATAGAGTAATTTCCCCACTGGATCCATCAGAAGGAGAAAGTTGTATACGGGCGACATGTTTGGACTCTGAAGAAATAAATTAGTTATATAGGACTACTACGCGAGAAGAATATTATGTCAACCCAACGGTAGATGGGGTACTCGGCTAGAGAAGCATTACATCATGTGCCTCAGAATCCAAGACAGGTATGGAAAACTAGCAGTAGAGACTACATTAAGTCTCCACAAGGAGGTGCGCAAGAATAGAGTGTGCAGCAAGGTGGTTCGATACAGAGGTAAGGGAACCTCCCACTTTTCATGGTTTGAACGACCTAGAAGAATTCTTGAAAAATTATGTGGAAGAATTTTTGAAAAATCAGAGGTTGTTATCCCTTGATATTGCACTCAAGGAAACACCTGCAATATGGTGTGGCACACACAAGGGAATGATTCAAGACTGGTATCAATGTAAAAGGTTAATTCACATTAGATTTGGTGCAAAACAGGGGAACAATAAATTGCAGAAATATGACGGGCGAGGAAGACCAGTTGAGCACATAGAGAAATGAAAAACACAATGGAGATCGACACCACCAGAAGAATGGCCTCACTACTTTATTCATACATTGGAAGGGATACCATGGAACTAGTACATAGACCAGGAACTGCGTAGAGGCACTACATAATAGACAATATTACAACAAAATTGTGTTGTAACTTTCTCATTTGAGCATGAGAACCCCAATATTGATTCAGCCTTGAAGATAATACATGGAATGCTATTTTTTTACGAACCTGAGGTAGAAATTATAAAAAAATATTAACAACAGAACAGACAAACAATGAAAGACTTACTCTCATGTTATCATGTCGCAGAGGAAGCACCAAATAAAGATGATCCACACAAATTTCATATAACAGAGATTGAAGGTGACAGAGAGGTGGAAGGTCCATCTTTGGAGTCAAGGGCATTTGTTGCACCAATTAAGGTCAAGAAAGTCAACATTGGGACAGAAGAAAACCCTAAAATGGAAAGCATTGGAGATTATTGGGATGAGCAAACTCTAGAAAGGATAACAAAATTACTGTGTGAATACAGTGACTTGTTTCTATCAACCTTTAAAGAGATGAAAGGTATAATAGGTGAGTTGGGTGAAATGAATATACCCCTCAAACTAGATTTTAGACCTGTTAGATAGAGACCTTACAGGCTGAATCCAGTGTATAAGAAAAAAGTGAAAGAAGAACTTGATTGAATGCTAGAAGTTAGTATCATAGAGCCAGTGGAAGAATTTGAATGGATCAGTCCCATGGTAGTCCAAGAAAAGAAACAAGGGGGAATAATAATTTGTGTAGATCTGAGGAAATTGAATGACGCTTTCTTACATGATCCTTTCCCTACCCATTTTATAGATGAGGTCTTAGAGAATGCCGGAGGCCAAGACGCATATTCATTCATAGGTGGATTCTCAGGTTATCATCAGATCAAAATAGGTCTCGAGGATAGGCATAAGACTACATTTGTTACAGAATGGGGATCTTATCAGTATACAGTTATGCCCTTTGGATTGAAGAATGCACCAACTATATTTTCAAGGGTGATCATAACTGTTTTTAAGGATTTCATACATAAGTTCTTAGAGTTATATTTGGATGACTAGACTATTTTTAGTCTTTTGAAAGATCATGTAGAAGTCTTCAGACTAATGTTGGATAGGTGTAGGCAATGTCAGATCTCATTAAACATCAAGAAATGTATTTTCATCACACCTTTTGGGATATTGTTAGGACATGTGTTATGAAGACAAGGGTTACTAGTTGACCCTACTAATATTGTTGTAATTGTGAACTTACCACCACCGAAGTCAATGTGCTAGTTAAGATCCACAATTGGACATACAGGGTACTACAAGAATTTTATCAAGGGGTATGCACACATTACTGTGACAATGGAAAATTTGTTGAAGAAGGACACCAAATTTCAGTGGAACAAAGATTGTCAGCAGGGATTGGATACTTTGAAGGAGAAGATGGTGACAAAACCTATTTTAGTGTTTTTCCATTGGGAAAATACATTTCGTGTGCATGTAGATGCATCAGCGATAGCACTTGGAGAAATTTTGGCATAGCTAGGAGCAGGTGACTTAGATCATCCTATAGCTTTTGCAAGTAGGAAGTTATCAGACTCAGAGAAGAATTACAACACAACAGAAAGAGAAGGTCTAGCCATGGTGTATGCACTGCAAAAATTCATACATCACCTACTGGGCAATCACTTTAAAATGTTCACAGATCATTCTTCCCTCAAGTATCTAGTCAACAATCCAATCTTGGGGGGGTGAATCTGTAGATGGCTATTATTTTTCCATGAATTTGATTTTGAAGAAATAGTTAAACCAGGGAAACTGAATGTCAGACTAGATCACTTATCAAGGATAAACAATGGAGAAGAACCTACTAACCATGAATGATTTTAAGGATGGAAATTTATATTAAAATGTAGAAACATGGACTAATATTACTAGTCCTTAATATGCAAAATGTAAAATGTTTGGCGATAGTTTTGTAAAAATATTCAAATTTCTAAGGATTTTATATAGTTTTTATAAAATTATAGCGGTTTTAAGGTAAACTAATTTTATTCTATGGAATTTGGTTGAACCAATTTTAGAAAAAATGGAAATTGGCGAATCATTTTTTGGGAAAAACCATTGAAAATTATCCCATTGGCGAAATTTAGCCCTTAAAATCATCTATGCTACTAACTTAGAAGACAACTTGCCTGATGAAAGTTAATTTCAATTCAGATAGTTGATGAGTACTTTGTTGATATCATTGAATTATTGAGTACAGGAGTTGCGCCAAAGGAGTTTAGTACCACATAGAAGAAAAACCTGGTAGTTAGAGTTGCATACTATCAATTAATTGCAAGACATTTATACAAGATGGGAGAAGACAACGTTTTGAGAAGGTGTGTGTTGGAGCATGAACGACCCATGGTTATAGTAGAATCTCATGAAGGTATATATAGAGGAAACTATGCAGGAAAATATTCCATGCAGAAGGTATTGTGCACATGTTTATGGTGACCAACAATTCATAAGGATGCAAAAGAATATTGCCAGAACTGTGATGTCTGTCAGAAAGTTGGCAAACCCAACAAGAGGGATGAGATGCCCCTAAGACCCCAAGTAACTCTTCATGTATTTTACAAGTGGGAAATAGATTTTTTTGGACCTATTAATCCACCAACAAGATGGTCAGGAGAAAGATATATCATTACTGCGACATAATATTTAACCAGATGAGTAGAAGCAACACTAGTCATGGATTGTAGTGCAGAGACAACAACACACTTCTTATTTGAGCAGGTTATTACGATATTTGGATGTCCCAAGATTTTGATGAGTGACTAAAGAACCCATTTTATTAATAGTACCATCCAGGCTATGACTGAGGATTTTTAATTCTATCACCAGAAAAGTACACCATATAATACTTAGGCAAATGGGAGAGTGGAAGCTTTCAACAAGATTTTGGAGAATGCCTTGACAAAGATTTGTAATGTGAATAGAAATGATTGGGATTTAAAAATACAAATAGTATTATGGGAATACATGAATACATGCAAGAAGTTGACAGGACATACACCATTCATATGGTGTATGGACAAGAAGCAGTGGTGCCATTAGAATTTTTGGTATCTAGTCTGTGCATGGAAGAAATTATAAATATAATAGAAAGAGGTGCAGTACAAGAAAGGTTAAGTCAACTTATAGAATTGGAAGAAGACGGGATTCTAGCAAGATTCCACCAAGAGGTGCAGAAAGTAAGGGACAAATCATGGCATGATAGACAGATAAAGAATAAGATCTTTAAGGAGGGAGATCTAGTTCTCCTCTATGACAATAAACTTGTGTAACATCCCCTTAAGTTCATAATGCATTGTATAGGGCCATATGAAGTGAAATATGTCACAGATGGAGGATCTGTGCAACTAAAGGACTTGACAGGAACAGAAATGCAAGGAATGGTGAATGGTAGTCGGCTGAAACTGTATAGGGACAATCGACCAACTAAATATTAGTAGTTGCAGCGCAGTAAATAAGCCACATGTATAATGTACTATAGTATAAAGTGTAAATTTGTTGAACCTGCACATAATATATCTAGCTAGAAAATACTACACATGTTTGTAGATAGAAATTGAGAAAGAAGAAGCAAGAGAGAAAGAATGGAAGAATTCTCATTAACTGTTATGAATAATGAATCATTTACACAAGATATACTCTGTATGACTCAATCAATGCGCAATGGAGGAGAACCAATGCACCATAGTGGTGGTCTAGAGTGATCTGGACACACACCAATAGTTACGGGAGTGAACTACCACCTAGTCTAGTCTCTCAGGAAGTTACGGGAGTGAGCTGCCACCTAGCTAAGTTAACTAGTCAACCAGTCTTCAGTTAACTAACTGAACTGAGTGTAGTGAGGAGTAGATAAAGGAATCAAGAGTAATGCACCAGTCTGGTGATGATCCCAAGGCAAGTGCGCATAAGCATGGTAATGATCCCAATGTTGCATGGTGACAAAACCAATGCAGCATCTAGACTCAACTCAACTAGTCAAATTGAAGTGTCAACTGAAGAGAATATTCTCCAGGTGGAATATTCTCCCCTAAAATATAGGAGGCTAGATAATGACTAATTATGGCTAATAAACAAGGAAAAATATTAGGAAAAATAAATCCTAGGTGTGTGTGAAGTAACTCCAACACCCCCCCTGAACATCACTATGGTGAAAATAAAGAATGGGTCTTGGCAACGAGGCCATGTTAGGTACCCAAATAAAAAAGATACACTGAAATAAAGTGAGAAAAGAGGGAAAACCTCATGAGAAAAACCCCCCTCAAGGTACAATGTATGTAAAAATAAGAACTATAGTTTCTAGGAAACTATCTCCTTCACTCCAAGACGACTTCATAGAGAATGGAACTTCTGCTCACTGAAGGTCTTGGTGAATATGTATGTCGTATGTTTTTCCAAAGGACAGAACTATAGGTCGATGATCCCCTCATGTACTAAGTCCCGAATGTAGTGCATGTGGATCTCGATGTGCTTCTTTCGTTGCCTCTGAACTGGATCTCTGTAGAACTTTAGAGTGCTCTAGTTGTCACATGAGATGGAAATCGGTCGATGAAATTGAATGCCCAACTCAGTGAGAAAATATTGTAGCCACATAGCCTGAATGGTTATGTTAACTACCCCTCTTTACTCTACCTCGGCTAAAGATAGAGCAATGGCATCTTCCTTCTTGCTCGACCAATAGATAGGCCCGGAACCAAGACTGAGTGAGTAACCATATGTGGAATTGCAATCAGTGATATCACTANATCTCACTCATGAGATCATAAGTTTCATATCTCCAATCTTTTATGTCAATACCACTTATAGGATCATAAGTTTGGTATCAATCTCTAGTCTCTACCTCATTTTCACCATGAGGAGGCCTCCTTATATAACCTTGCAGAGGCCCGACCAATTGAGAGATATTTGGGTTAAGTTGAGTATTTCTCTCCTTCAGTTGAGGATCTTCCCTAATATCATGCCTTGACCTTCTATTCGAATCCAACCACCTTCAGAAATTGAGGGGATTCTTCCATGTTTTAGCTCAAAAAACCAAAAATCCATTCAGAAAAGGTAGCGCTCCCCCAAAAGGGTACACGGAGTGTTTGAACACTCCCCCAAAGAGGCCCAGGGAGTGTTTTCACTCCCTGACAGTGGGTAGGGGAGCGCTGCCCTCCAAAATCCATTTTTGAGTGGTTTTTCCAATGGCAAAAGGCTTGTACTCCTTGTCAATTGATTTCTCTTCTTCAAAAATAGTCTTTGAGGTGTCTTAAGTGTCCTTATGATGTCGTTAGAGGCATGACATAGGAAATATGGCAGTATGATGTTTGTGACACTTGCGACACTTCTGGTCAAGATGCGACACTTGCGGACATGATGCGACACTTACAACACTTGTAATGATGACACTTGCGACACTATTGAAGTGAGTAATTTTGATGTGTAACAGATTGCCCCCCAAAGTGCGAAGCGAGAAGACGATGATGAATGAAGTACTTTTTAGACTTTTTCAAGCAAGGGTATGGACGCAGAGAGGCTGTAAAAAGATGCACACAACCATCAAACAAATATTATGACATGTTTCAAACCCAAGGCAGGCATACCTATGCTTGAGTGATAAATAATTTTTAGGTATGGCCGCCATAAAATACACTGCAGATCCATAATTTTATTGATAAAAGGTATAG
>SNQJ01S0047715.1:426-39072 GCA_010110895.2 Picea sitchensis
AGATAAATAAAATCATGGGAAAGACTAATATAGGAAGGGCGGGACCAACGTAGGAAGGAGAGAAAGAAAGAGACGAGAGGAAACATGTTAGTGCTACTTGATTCTTTTATTTCAAATCAACAAAATCCAATTTTCACTAATCTCCAACCCCCCCTTCATATTAAGGTTGTCAAGGTGTTTAATGATTTCAATAGCTTCTTTGATTCTACATTTGAAGTAGTGATCCTCTTTGGCCAAGATTTTGGTGTCTTCTAGGCACACATGGTGTCTGGTTCCATTGGAATGCTCGACTAATGCAGAGGTGTGTGTGCCCCCATTCTTGTATTATCAGCTTCGTGCTCTTTAATCTTTATGTGAAATGATCATCCAGTTTCCTCAATGTAGCATTTTCCCGCAAGAGCATTCTACCTTATAGACCTATTTATGCTAGCGTTGGTCCATGGTGTCCTTATTTAATCTCATATTTTGTTTAGTGGTTTCAAGGGGTTTAAAAGAGGTCATGATCTCGTTCTTTCTTAGATTCACCTTGGCGATCCTATCTGTGACCCTTTTAATGTAGGGAAGGTGGGCTATCTTAACGGGGTGACTTTATCTAGAACAAGGCGCACCTATTTCCCTATCCACGGCTCTTATTATTGTTGCTCTAATATCCTCATTCATGTAACCTATGCTCTTGAAAACCTTGGCAAGGTGATATTTTTCATTTTCTAGGTGGTCTTCATCAGAGATTCTAATAGCTCTCATCACTAGGGATTTCAAAAATCCTATATTGTGAGTGGGATTGTGATGAGATTTTGCATGAAGATAACTCTATGTATGAGTTTTCTTCCTATAAAATTCATGACCAAGGTGCCTATCTTGATTCTTGTGAATCAATACATCCAGAAAGGGGATGTTATTATTCTTCTCCAATTCCATAGTGAACTTAATGTCCTCCAAGATACAATTAAGGTGCTTAAAGAAATTGCTAAGATCTTCTTTCCTGTGAGGCCATATCACATTAGTATCATCTACATATATTTTCAATCTCTTGAGATTTAGGGGGTATGATTGTGGTACAAGTCCAATGCTCTTTTTTCAAAATTTCCCATAAAAAGGTTGGACACAATGGGGGACAAGGGAGACCCCATTGCAACAACATTAGTTTGTTCATATAATACTCTTTAGAAGCTAAAGAGAGTAGCTCAAAGGTAAAATTCTACTAGTTTACTTGTGTCAGGGTTAGTGACCTCCTTGACAATCTTAATAGCTTCATCTAGAGGTATCTTTGTGAAAAGAGAAACCACATCAAAGTTGATGATGATATCATCAGGTTCAACTCTTTCATTCTTAATGATCCTTGCGAAGTTTGAGGAATCCTTTATAAAGGAGTTTGAATTCCCAACCAAAGGGCCTAAGATCTTTGTCACATATTTCACTAGTTTATAGGTGGGGGAACCAGTCATGTTTATAATCGATCTGAGAGGGGCTCCTTCCTTGTGAATTTTTACAAGACCGTAAATCCTCAAAATTGTCTCACAAATAGGAAGCATGTGTTTTTTGGTTATTTCATCCAATTTGGAACCTTTATAACTTTCCTAACTTACCTAGTAATTCTAGCTATCGAGTTGTTATCCAATTTCCTATAGCTACCACTAAAGGTAAGGTGCTCAATCATCTTTTCTTTATAATCATCAGTATTCATGATTATAGTGGCACCACCTTTATCTTATTTTAAGATCACTAGCTCAAGGTTGCTTCTAAGGTTATTTGGGGCGTCATATTCATCTATACCTATATTGTTTCTTGGGGGCTTTGCTCTTCTCAATATTACTGCACAATATTTCCCAATACTCTCATTTTCCTCGTCAACCATGGATTGGATCCCATCCTCTATATTGTAGATTTTGTTATCCATTGAAATTGTTTTGGGTGCCAAGGTGAATTTGAGTCCTCTTTTCATAACAATTATCATTGTGTGCTCCAATTCATGAGAGGATAGGTTAACCACTTTTTTTTTAGTCGTTAATGTTATCACTCTGTAAATTGTTTGGGTTGAGGAAGCAAATTGCGGAGGTAACCTTCAAACCAACTTTAGGCTTGGAATTTGGCCTTTCCAAACCAGAGAGGGCTCTATCACTGTGTATTAGGTTCAGTGACCAGATATGAAATGGAAATAAGGTTTTAAGATGTGGTTGATGGCAGAGGTGAAAAAGAATCCATTGGGCATGGAGTCAAATTTATTGCAAAGGAAACTATCAGTGATTGGTAGTAGAGCTATCAAGGAAACAGAGGCAAGGTAGATGATGTTTTATCAGTCAATAATATTGTATCAGCATGGTGGTAGAAAAGGGAATTTAACAGCCCATTACACTAAGAGCATCTAACTGAGGAAGAATTCTTAATGCAACTTTAGAGAAAATTTATGGAATGTTTAATTGCCATGAATCATGGCATCAAATAGAGATGAATTATGATCATGTACTTTACAATCAAACATTGAAGAACACACATTTAAATGAAAACTAAGATAAGATTTGCGTACATATAGAAAGGGACACACTTCAAAAACACCATCACAAGAATCTCTGGTAAGAGTAACTCTGGACTTCCGACTGATATTCCATTATAATTTAGAAAGATTAAAAAATGCTCAAAAGAAATATCCTCTATGCTTCTGCAAACTCTTTAGTCAATCAAAATTACAAATATATATAGAAAATACTCTTCCCCGAGATAAGGAGGTCGAGCTCAACTACTTTCTAAAGTTGGATATGGTTACAAAATTATAGCAACACGTTTAAAACTGCCTGCTAGGAAATAGGAATCAATTTTCTGGAAAATAGGGATCAAAGATAACATCATATCTATCGAATCATGATAAACGTTACAAAATTGAGAGAGGTTTTTGTATATGAACCATTTCTTGAGAAAACCCTCTTTCAGTTTTCAAAAATTCCTCTCCAGAATCTCGGGATCTGCTCCCAAAGATAATGACTAAAACGGGAAATCATTAAATGTTTAAATCTGAAGAATAGGCTGTAAAGATCCATTCGAATATTCCAAACCATGACACCTGTGAAGAAACTGAGAGAGGTTTTTGTGAATAGGCTCGTTATTGACAAAATCCTCTTTCAATTTTCAGATATGCCTTTCCATTTTGTCATAAATTGAGTTTGAAGTTGACTGCAAAAATAGTCATTTCCATAACTTGCGCGGCGAGGTTCCTTTTGACATTTTCTTCTATTATTTGGATTTGATTGATGGTTGAAATTCACTAATTGATAGTTTGGCACTCGAGATGATGATAAGAATCCCTAAGACCACTTCATTACCCTTTCAAACACTATTTTCTTCAACATCCTAATATATATCAAACACTCGAACATTATTTTCTTCAACATCCTAATATATATCAAACACTCGATTCAGACTTTGACCCTTGAGCAAATTATAATAATAATAACATTAATCTATTTTTAAGGTCGCAACCAAGCCAAACACCAAATTGGTGCATGAGACCCCCTTGTTTGTGGGACAAGGGGACCCCTCCGCCCAGCGATTTGACTGGTAAAGTCTACGGAGGTATACATACCCTACCCCCCTCTGGATTTGAACTTGTGACCTCTTAGGAGGAAACACGTGTTCTTAACCATTAGGCCCATATGACACTAACAATTAACACCCAAATTCGAGTCACCATGATGCCTATTCAAGTCACTCTTTTCCAATAGACGATTTAGCATATTTTCTTGCATGTTTTGTGCCCTACAAACTTCATTCTCGGCATTTAATGAGTTGACTATCATCCAAATGTCAATGAATTAAGGTTGCTAATTTTAAGTGAATAAATAATATGTTTCACAAGAGGTGGTCCAATGCGGATTTGATTCTCTTGATTTCTCCATGGACTAGAGCCAGGCCAAGCCTATCAAATGCATAATTATTCCATCTATTTCTCAAGTAGTGGTTAATCACAACGAACCTACGTAAAATGCCTTTGTCTATGCAATTTGTCTTTGTTTTCATTTCTTTTATAATTAATCACTATGGATTATTTGTTAGCCTCAGGAATTGTATTTTAATATTTTACGTTTTAGTTAGTATGTTAGGGTTATGTTTAAGTTCTTATTTTATTCTTCTCACTTTGTTGACAATTATTTTTAGGGTTTTTTTATTCTCTTATTTGTATTTATTGTAAGGCCACCTTTTTCTCATATTTGAATTCTTGTTCTGAGAATAGATCTAGTTAGTGATCTGAAACGTTGACAAAAATTTCAAGATGACTACTATTGTGGATTTTTTGAGCATTTTGAATAACCTCTCTCACCATAGAAATCTCAAAACTCTTATGCACCAAGATACTAGATCTTAATAGTTTGTCTAAATAATATGAATTAAAAAAAATGAATCATTCTTTCAAGAACCAATCATGATAATCTACTACCAAATGTGAGGAATTTTTCAAATGAGGAAAGTGGAAGCCAAGGTATTAAGACTCTAGATCTAACTCCCCTAGTAAATGTGCCATGATCAATATGAATATATCCATTGGAATAAAGAAATGATGAACCCTTTAAACTAACAAGAGGTAAAAATATAATTGATAAATTACTAAAACATTGATTTGACTCAAGGGAACTAGCCCTACATGGGAGCGCTGACGAAAGACATCCTTGACATGAAACCATAAGAAAAAGGTTGACATGGGCATCATCCACTTCAAAGAAAACCATGGGGAAATGACTCAAAAATGGGGACTCACAAATAATGTTTTGTCAACTAATGTTTGATTCATCAATATAGACAAAACCTCAATGCATAGCAGAAGAGTTTGGGGTGAGACGGAAAGTCAAAAAAATATATAACAAAAAATGATAATGATGGGATCAGATTTTAAATCTATAAAAACCACTGGGAGCCAAAAGTAAAAATAATTATGTGCTTAATGTTGGAGTAAACAACACCCATTGCACTTTTAATATATTACCTCGACAGATACCGGGAGAGCTTGAGGTTGGCAGGAACATCGATAGAAACTATGACCCGGTTACATGTGGACTGTGTGTACTTCGATTTTTTTTAGACAAGTTCAATTCAAGATTCAATTACATCTGCATTGTGTCTACTTCGATTAATTTAGTAAACAAAATATGTTTCTCATTCTATATTGCTTTATAAAATTGGTAGGAATTTTGTATGAATTTTGGTATGGAAGGAATTGGATTTTTAATAATCAAAGACATCCAGGTGAATACGCCATACATTGCAACGTACTGGACAAAATGAAATGAAATCCAAGGTAGATTTAAAACAATTTAAAAAATAATTTTGATTAGACAACTTGTGATTGTAACTAGCTTCTGTGTGAGAGTGATGATTGTTTGCTCGCCTATACTGTAGGCTGTTGTGAACACAATTTTGATAAATATTTTTTATACCAATCAAGGTAAAATATTTAAGTCAATTTGGATTTGGAGGTATATATAGGTCTTGGAGTATGACCTAGAACTTCTTTTGTTTGGCTAAGAGCTCGTCTTCCTCAAATGTAAGGAAACATGTTAACGACCCAAGAGTTAGAAGCATCTGGCAGAAGTGAAGGTCTGCCCCCTTACGACCACCAACATGTTATTTCAATGGCATGGTTTTCCTTGAATAACGATGATGAGTCAGCCTGCTTTCGCGATAGCGGGATAACAGCGAGTGATGGTTGTTTGCACTGCTGGTTGACATACTTAGTTATGATAGGTTTTCCCACTTTGGTCAAAATATATTCTAATATATATAATATTAATGGTTTTACAAGATGTATAATGTATCTCATCGAACATCATTCGCTTTTTCCACAATATCTAATAACTATTATTATGTTTTGTGAGTGTATAGATCATGAACGAGTAGAGGCAGACATGCTAATTAGTGAGATTGGAAAATAGTTTTTAAAATGGAAATAATGGTATCTTCTATGGAAAATTTTCACGAGGATAACACACTTTAAGAGGGAAGAGGCTCTTATTTACCTCTGTGGGCTATGGTCAAGGACACAAGACCCATTTATGATTAACAAGACTTCGTAATGGTGTTCATATTCAACTCAGATGCCAAAGACTTTCTAAAGAGGTCTCATGTCATGGTTTTTAGGTGTTGTTCATGGTATTTGAGCTTGAGAATGTTCAATTAAGGCTTAAGGTCATTCTTTCCCCCCTAACCATGTTTCTACCCGGACACCCATTTCCAATGCACAAAACCTACTCATGGCACCTATATCTGACTCAAAGGCCAAAGATTCTCTACAAAGTTCTTGTGTTTTCGATCATGAACTTGTTTAAAGTTCCTAAGCTTGAGAAGTTTCAACAAAATATTAAGGCTCTTGTTTTATTTTTTTGATGGTGGTCAAGGCACCATGACCCATCCATAGTGCGTAAAAACTCCCAATATTGTCCATATTCAACTCGAATGCCAAAGATCACTTAGATAGGTGTGGTTCCATGTTGTTTGTCATGTCACTTGATTCCAAGAAGCTTTGTTTGTGCCTAAGGGCCTTGTTTTCATCACTTGAAGTTGGTTAGACTTTGAGAACCATTCTTGGTGCTCAACACTTATTCATGGTGCCCATATCCCTAGACCAATAGGCAAAATATTCCCTATAGGGAACCTATGTGGTATTTTGAGGACATGTTCATGGCACTTGAGAGTGAGAAGCTAGGTTTATGGATTGAAGTTGTTGTTTCCCTCCCCTGACCATGGTCAAGGGCCTAAGGTTTTTTTTCCCTACCATGACCACTATTAAGGCCATGAGATCCATTTGTGATCCATAAAATATCTCAATGGTGCTCATATCCAACTCCTAGGCCAAAGACCCCTAGTGAGGGCTTGTGTCATAGTTGTTAGGTATTGTACATGGTGCTTCAGATTGAGAAGGTTTAATTAGGGCTTAAGGCCCTTACTTCCCCCCTTGACCATGTTTAAGCCTCAAGACTCATTTTCCAGTGCACAAAACTTAATCATCGTACTGTTAGAAAAAAAGAGGATCACATAACAATAAAATAAAATAGATGCGGAAATAAAACACAGAAGATACACAATACAATAGAGACACAGAAATATGTGGTTCACCCAATATGGGCTATGTCCACCAGATAAATTTACATTCCTTCATTTATTATTATCCATCAAATGAAGAGATACAACCTATAACACACATGTTGTAACTTCCTCTTCTTTTTCTCACAGTCTCCTCTCTCAAAATACAATGTTCACACTCTCATACCCTAGTCGCAATAAAATTCCCTCATACATAAAAGAGGGCTACATTATAGGGAAAAAAACCCTAACATAAATTCTAGCGTCAGATCTGCGACCTTATAATGAACAGTCCAAATTGACTACAAAATTACAATATTTTACATGGCAATTTTTCCAAAAATTTCTTTTCAAGGGTGTTGCCCCTGAACCCCCATCGGGGGGGGGCTCCAAAATGTGTCATTTCCCCCCTGATAAAAAAATGTGGGGGGAAATCCCCCCCACACCCCCCCATCATGAAATGAGATCCAAACACGGTTGAAACAAGACCTCTAAATCTGGAAGATAATCAGGCTCCACAACCAACAATCTCCCACTTGGAGACTGATCACAACAACTCCATTGTTGTTGTACCTACTGGACTATGATCCACCTTGGACCTGGAAAATTTCTCATCTTCACCTTCATGCTTGAATAGCAATTGAAACTGAGTAGGAACTTAGTTTCTCCCTAGTTACTACCCTCGTTAACATGTCTGCAAGATTTTGGCTAGTATGTATCTTTTCCAACTTCAATTGTCCATATTCCAAAATGGATCATATGAAATGGTACCTAAGTTGTATATGTTTAGTATTAGAATGGAAGGCTGATTTATTTTCAATATGAATGGCACTCTGGTTGTCATAGTACAACATGTTATTCTCATGTTTCTTTCCCACTTCCTCCATAAACCTTTGTAACCAAATCATCTCTTTACTAGCCTTTGTAGCAGCAACATACTCTGCTTCTCTTGTTAAAAGTGAAACAACCTTTTGCAATTTTTAAATCCAACTTACTTGTGTTCCACCTATAGTAAAAACATACCTTGTCATGCTCATCATGTTATCTTTATCACCTTCCATATCAGAATCAGCATGTCCCTGTGGAACAATGTTTGAACCTCCAAAACATAATGAATGAGTAGTAGTACCTCTCAAATACCTGAGAATCCACTTTACTGTCACCCAATGTTCTTTCCTTGGATTGTTCATATACTTGCTCACAAATCCCAGTGCATGTGCAATATCTAGTCTTTTGGACACCATCACATCCATCAAGTTGCCAATTGTTGATGAATAAGGGACCCTAAACATGTATTATATATTCTCTTGTGTCTTGGGACACATTTCCTTGGTTAATTTGAAATTGTTGGCCAAAGGTGTACTAATTGGTTTTCATTCTACATTCTAAACCTCTCCAACACCTTCTCTATGTACTCACCATGAGACAATATCAATTTACGATTTTTCATGTCTCTTGTTATTCTCATACCAAGGATTTTCTTTGCAACACCCAAATCCTTCATCGCAAATGAATTAACTAATTTTATTTTTAGCCCATTTATATCCTGCATGTTATACCTTGCAACAACCATGTTATCTGCATACAATATAAAGATAATATAACGTCCATTTTCTAGCCTCTTAAAATAAACACAGTGATCATAATGACATCTACTATAACCTTGTTATGTCATAACCTATCAAATTTCAAATACCATTGCCTTGGAGATTGCTTTAGGCCATACAAACTCTTCTTCAACCTGCATACCAAATTATCCTTCCCTTCGACCTCATACCCTTGTGGTTGTTGCATATAAATCTCTTCCTCCAAGTTCCCATGGAGAAAATTTGTTTTTACATCTAACTGTTCAAGATACAAATCTTCTACTGATATGAGACTTAAAATAATCCTAATTAAAATCATTTTAACAATAAGAGAAAATATTTCATCAAAATCTATACCTTTCTTCTGTGCAAACCCATTTACAACAAGTATGTCCTTGTACCACTTATTGTCTCCATCTTCTTCCTTAAACATGTAAACCCATTTATTTTGCAATGCTCTTTTTCCTACAGGAAACTAAACCAAGTCCCAATTATGGTTACTTACCAAGGAGTCCATTTCCTCTTTCATTCCTTGCTCCCACTTGTTTTTAGTGTCTACTTGCATTGCCTCTTCATAACTTTCTGGTTCACCAAAATCAGCCAACAATAAATAATACGATGAAGAAGAGTATCGTTCAGGTGGTCTAATTAACCTGGTAGATATTCTAACAAAACTTGCAGGAGTTTGAGGTACTTGATGCTCATGTTGTTGTACATTTTGATTTTCTGGTACCTTTGGAATTTCATTTTCTTTGATTTCATCAAGCACTGTGTATTATGTGTTTTTGTTTTCTTGTTTCTTTCCCTGCAATTGATCTTTTTACATGACCTTTTCATTGAATACCACATCTCTACTCCTAATGATTTTGTAATTTTCATAATCACATAAGCGATACCCAAAATCATTAACATCGTATCCAATAAAAGTACACTTATTGGATTTTGCCTCAAGCTTGCTCTATTTTCTTTATCAATATGGGAAAATGTTTCACAACCAAAAGTATTCATAAATGAGTAGTTTACCTTTTTACATGTCCATGCCTCCTCTGTAATTCCACCATCCAAGGAGCTTGAAGGCCCTATGTTTATTAGGTAAACAACAATATCTACAAAATCTGACCAAAATTGTAAAGGAAGCCCTACGTGCAATCTCATACTCCCTGCATGTTCCATGATTGTCATGTTCATCCTTTCTAACACACCATTTCCTTGTGGTGTTCCTGGAACTGTCTTCTCTCTACGAATCCCATGGTATGAATAGTAATTATCAAACTCATTGCTATAATATTCACCTCCATTATCTGATCTAAGACACTTCAACCTTTTTCATGTCTCATTCACAACCAAAGCTTTACATTTCTTAAAAGTATCAAAAACATCAGATTTTCGTCGAATGCAATAAACCCAAGTTTTCCTAGTTGCATCATCAATAAAAGTAACATAATAACAAGATCCACCAAGAGATGATACCTAAGTTGGTCCCCATACATATGTATGCACAAACTCTAAATTTTCACTCTTCTTTAACTTCCCGACTTTGAGAAATTTGACTCTCTTATGTTTTCCATAAACATTGTGTTCACAGAAATCCATATCAACTTATTTAAGATATGGAAACAAAATCCTTTTGTGGAGTATTTGCATCCCCTTCTCACTCATGTTTCCAAGCCTATGATTCCACAGTGCTATATCCACTCATGTAGAAGCTAAAGAGATAGAAGAGTCAACATTACCAGTACATAAGTACAATGTACATACCTTCTATTATTTTTCTATTACTAGTGATCCTTTAGTGACCTTCCACGCCTTTTCAGTAAATGTAGATATATAGCCTTTACTTCCCAATTGCCCTATTTCAATTAGATTTTTTCTCAAATATGGAACATGTCTCACCTCTTTCAACAACCATTGGTTTCCATTTTAAACTTTATTTGCACCTTACCCATTCCAACAATTTTACATGGTTCATCATCATCCAAATAAACTTGTCCAATATCACCTTGAACATAATCTTGAAAATATTTCCTATGGGGTATGGCATGAAATGAATCCCCTGAATCCGATACCCAAGAATCAGTAATATTATCTAAATAAATAATCAAATCATCTTGTAAAACATCACCTACTACATTTTCTTCCTAATTTTTTTCCTACTCTCCATCTCCTTGTTTCTTTGGAAAGTTGCAGTCTTTCTTCATATGTCCTTTCTTCCCACAACTCCAACACTCAATCTTTGTTAGTCTAGATTTGAATATGCCCTTCCTATAATTCTCATGGTTCCTTGGACTTTTTCCCCTTTTCCTTTGTCTTCCCCCTTTATCCACGATCAACGCATTACCTGATGTCTCACCTTTTTTTTTTTGTCGCATTTCCTAGCTAAGGATAACACCAACAACATCATCAAATTTCAGAGTGTTTGAACCGAAGACAGAGTTACTTACAACCATGACCAAGTCGTTCTATATTTCTGGCAATGAGCACAAGATTAAAAGAGGCTTAACCTCATCATCAAAGTTCATTCCTACATAACTTAGTTGATTAGTAACCGTATTAAATTCATTAAAATTATCGGCAACAGACCCACCTTCTAACATCTTCATATTAAATAATCACTTCATTAGAAATACCTTGTTGGAGGTTGAGGGTTTTTCATATAGTTTAGTCAATTCCTTCATCAGATCATCTATTGTCTTTTCTTTTGAAATTTTGAAGGCCAGTGATGTTGCTAGACACTGTTGTATGATTCTTATTGCCTTTCGGTCGAGAACCTCACATTCTTCATCCTTCATACTTGTCGGTTTCTTTGCTTTTCCACCTAACATTAGGAAAAGATTCTTTTGATATAGATAGTCTTCCATTTTCATCTTCCATAATTGGTAGTTTTGAACATTAAATTTCTCGACCCTAAACTTTCCATCTTCTGCAATTTCTCCCACTCAAACTAGGAACCCTCTTTTCCTACGAATTACCTTTTGCTTTGATGCCAATTATTAGAAGAAGAAAAAAGAGGATCGCATAGCAATAAAATAAAACATATGTGGAAATAAAACTTAGAAGATACACAATACAATAGAGACACAAATATACATGGTTCACCTAATATGGGCTACGTCCACCATTGAAATTGTCAGTCCTTCCTTTATTATTATCCAGCAAATGAAGGGATACAACCTACAACTTGTTGTAACTTCCTCTTCTTTTTCACATGGTATCCTCTCTTAGAATACAATATTCACACTCATACCCTAGCCACAATACAATTCCCTCATACACAAAAGAGGTTTTCCTTCTATGGAAAAAAACCAAACATAAATCCTACCGTCATATTTGCGACCTTAAAATGAACGATCCAGATTGAATAGGAAATTACAATATTTTACAAGGTAATTTTCCCAAAATTTTCACTTCAGGGGTGCTGCCCCTAAACCCCTGCCAAGGGGGGGGGCTCCAAAATGTGTCTCTGCCCTCGCCTGATGACATATTTGGGGGCGGAAAGTCCCCCCGTCAAGAAATGGGATCCAAACTGGTTGAAACAAAACCTATGAATCAGGAAGATAATCAGGCTACAAAACCAACAGGTACCCATATCCCACTTGGAGGCTTGCAAAGACCCCCTACAAATAATGCATGTGTTGATTCAAAGACTCATTCAAGGCTCTTGAGCCCAAGAAGATTTAAAAATATCTAAAGACACTTTTTTTCCTTCCTCAACCATGGTCAAGACCCCATGACCCATACTTAGTGTACAAAACCTCCTAATGGTGTCCATATTGAACTCTAATGCCAAAACCCCTTATAGAGGGAATATGTTATGGTTTCTAGTTGTTTTTCATGGTGATTGAACCAAAGAAGATATGTTTAATGCATAAGGTCGAAGTGTCTTCCTCCCCTAACCATGGTGCTTGAGATCAAGAAGATTCATGTAGGGATAAAGCCCCGTGTTTCCCCTTTAACCATGTTTATGACTCAAGACCCATTTCCACTACAAAACCCCTACTAATGGTGCCTACATCTCACTCGAATGTTAAAGAACCTTGACCATGGCCCCTAGAAACATTCCTAGTGTGGACCGATGACACATTCCTATTTAGGGTTCATGTTGTGTTTTAATCATGGCACATGTATCCTTAGAATATACTAAATATACCCTACAAAGGTCCCACGTGGTGGTTTGAGGATGCATTCATTGTGTTGTATTGTCTAAGTATCTTTGTAGGTTATAGGTGTTTTTCACGACACTTAAGCTTGAGAAGCTTTAATTAGGGGTTAATCCTCTTGTTTCCCCGCTTAGCAATATTTATGCCTCAAAGCCCATTTCCACTACATAAAACCAACGCATGGTGACTATATCCACTTGGACGCTAATTAAGAACCCTGAACATATCCTTGAGAACCATTCTTAGTTATGGTCCAAGACTCATTATTGTTTAGGGATCATGACCCATTCTTAGTTAATATCAATGACCCATTTATGGTTTACAAAACCCTCACTTGTTTTCTTGATGTTTTGTTGATTGTTTGAATAAATTTGTGAACCATTGTAATATTGTGTGCACATTTTTGTTTGAATAAAAACAAAAAGGCACAAAGCACAACCTCATTTTCTCCAAAAAGAAAACGTTTAACTCTGCATAAACATAGATATTTCATGTGAAAGATTGTTGCTTCAATATCTTTTCTTGCTTAGTATGATTGGGAAGACAAATTTTGTCAAGTTCTTATTATTATCAATCCTTGTAAATATGGACAACAAATACAAGTGAACAAGAAATTTCTTTAGGAAGGAGATACATCCTAAAAAATTCAATGAACTAAGAGAAAAGGAAAAGTTGGGTATGGAAAAACATAGGAATCCAATAGTCATTGCCTCGATTCCTTGCACAATGAATGTCACAATGATCTCTACTTCGTCATGACCAGTGAAACATATTTGTCCATTATAATCCATTACAATTTTGACATCATGTCAACCTCCAACCAATGCTCCATCAACATGCAATGCTCAAGTTGACTAAGACATGCAAATTTTGGTAGACGTTGAGTATGCAGAAGGAGAAATTAGACTTTCAAATTGTGTACAACCTTTCACTGAAGAGGCTCTTTTGGTGCAGGTTCTTTTTGAACAATTAGATGTTCCTCATATTGACCACTAGCATGTCCAGTGCATTCCCAACCTTGTCCATCAAGTGAATGAAGTGTTATGATCTCCTAATAAATTTTCACAATGTCATGGTTATGGGTTCAAGATTCCAGGTCCACCTTCATTACCTCGGCTATCTAGTGTGTGGAAATGAACTCATAAATGTGTTCATGTGGATGGAAGTGGCCTAGCGATCCTTGAAAGTAAGTTACCTAAATGAGCTATTGGTTGGCAAAGCAAAAAAATCATTAAAGAGTATTTTGAATTAAAAAAGGATGTATCTAAATGTTAATTATCTTTTGCCTTCTTAAAATCAAATACTTTAGATATTAGTAGGAAAATTGTAGCATAACGATGCTTAAAAGTTCAAAGACTACTAATTATGTTGTTAGAAATAGTTAGGCTTCTTTTAGTATAATTGGATAGAATACTAATTTGAAATACTATAATTTGGCTCATTGTGTATTGTTATAATCAATTGTAAACAAGACTAGAAGGTAATGTTTCTTACTCACGCACACATCTAACATTTTTAAAGTAAGTTCCAAAACCCTTCAAAAGCATTCTTTTAGAAGAGAAATCCTTGAGAACCCAAGTCAAATAAATTATTTGTCCTTTGTTGGTAGGCTACATCATTTTGACATGAAGTTAATTGAAGCTATTAACATACTATTCTAGAATTTTTGGCATGAAAACATTAGGCCTTCATCCAACTAGAAGGATGTGATCAAATGGAGAAGGGGTTCTATGAACTAGAACCCTGTATTAAACACTTTATTAACACGACACAAACAATGTTTTTTGAGAGATTCAAGAATCATCACAAGGAGTTGAACCTAGGTCAATGATATTTCAGTATGTTAGAATATGCACAGACTGCAATACAATCGACTGCAAATACCATATGGAATTTGGTTATTGTTATGACACATATACACATTTGTCATATTTTGCATACAAACCATGTGCATGAATGCTTGCTCATACCACTTGGAATTTCATTAAGAGACTTTCTTCAAGCATCATGTGTCAACGACCTGATGGAGAAACATGTTATGCAAAATCTTATGTATAGATGGGACATGCCCTAAGTGCAGTGGATTGGCATTATTGTGTTAGTGCATTCATGAAAGCAAGGAGCACAAATTTGGGAGGATGGTGGTTGACATGCATAGCATCAAATATGTTACTTATGAACTAGATGGTGATAAAGAAAGCAAAAATATAGGATTGATCATTGTCTTAGGTAACTTAGTGTTGTGTACTTACAGGAAATGTATTATTTTGAATTCTACTTAGAAATTTAACATATAGTTTTAAAATGTAACATTCCACCTTTGTCCTAATTTTTGTGTCACCGGGTATGAGTATGTGATTTCATCAAAAAAATTGAAAAAAACCCAACAATATGTTCAACATCTCCATGTGGCATGATGGTATGATGAACAATTTAAAATATGCACAAATACATTTCCCATCTATACTATATTGTTAGTTGTGGATTTTGTTGAGAACTACACCCTCCAACCACAAAATGAGATCCAAATCCAATATTATCATTCAGATTATGTCACCATAATGGTACATATCACATATAGGCATGGACCATATAGTAGCAAAAAGAGGAGGATGTTATTGAAGGAGTCTAACTTCTACATAAGTGATGATAGGTGTCATGACCTACATTATGTATAACATTGCTTTCAGATGTTCTATGATCACTTGAAGGAGAGAGATATATTGATGGGTTGACATTGGATTTGGTTAGATCATTGTGTGGGATAGTTAAAAAAATGTTAGTTTATTTAAGTGCATGAGTTTATTGGACAAAAAATGCAATGTGTTGCATATTTGGAATTGTTTTGATAATAGGCATGGGAAAGGTGAGCACAATAGAGCTAGTGCATGCATGAAAATTGCCCTATGTAGGGAGGATATGAAGCTTATGACAAATTCCCCTATACGAGATTTGAAATCTATAGTCCAACGGTATTCTACAGTAATGATAGAGAGAACGAGAAGGTGGGAAGAATCAACAACGAGAGAGCATGTGTAAACAAAAATTTGGGAGCTGGTCGATGTAGATTGGCCATGTGCATATTATTGCAACATGATATGTGTAACTCATGGATTACATTATGTTCGAAGCTTAGACAATCCTATATTCAAAATATGGATGTGAAAATAACTTGTGTGGATCATGTAGCACTAGTGAATGGGATGATTGGGAATTAGAAGTTGATGCATAGGATCATGTATCACTTGTAATAAACCCATGTGTAATTGTTAGATCAACCCACGTAGAGGATGACTAATAATTTGTTTCACCAATGTATGGTCATGTCTCATATATTGTAAACCTAGGTACATTATAGTTGAAAACATTTGAAATTATTGTGGTAACAATCTATGAAAGTTTGTAATTTATCTATTTAGTTATACTCTATCTTATCAAACCATTTCACATTTGTATCTAATCATAAATTGCATTTTTGTAGGACACATATATGTGTTGGTTTCCCCGAAATATGATGAATGGAGCACTAATTATTGGTTGGCATGATGCCTAGAGGGGAAGCAAACCCTCAGTACATTGTTAATTAACAATGAATGCAATGAATTTTTTGTTGTCTCAATGGTTGGTAAGGGAGAATAACTCACACTAGACAAAAATTATAGATATATCGGTATTTATTTATTCGTAGATTAAAAACCAAGTGCATATGTATATTAGTTTATAAACTTAGTCATTGGTACAAACCTCCAACTACAAACAATGTCTAAAAGGAGGTCATCAAAGGTCTGATAATTCCTACCTCATTTAAAGCACGAGAAATTGATGGAGATTGTTATTAACAGAGATGATCTATATATTATATTTGAATGACTACAAGTAAGTATATAGGTGAGATAAAATGACACATTCAATCTTGTGTCATATTTCGATGTGTGTGGGTTGTTTGTTATTTTTGTTATTTTTTCAATGCACTTACAGATGACTACAATATTTTTAGTAAATGATTTTAACACTATTATCCTTATATGTGCCCAAGTTATACGAAGAATCATAAACCCATGAAGGCCCATCAATAAGAGTAATGATGTCTTTCAACACCACCAACCAAATTCTTGAAAAGAAGAAATGCCCTATTTGAAACCTGATTTTATTATTTGTTTCACATTGCCTAACTCCATAACTTTGCCCTATTAATTTGTTCGTTGACATGTTTTTTTTTCTTACAATCATGCGTTTATGCCTCTAATTGGTTCAGGACCTATTGTTTCCTATTGTTTGCTACCATTGACAAGATTTTATCATTACAAGTTGCCAATAAGTACTTGGGTATGAAGTCATATTATGTAATGAATGTGCATTTGGGCTATATTTACTAACGTGGCAGCCACATGGATGTAGTCATCTCTTTTATATTGGTTATGCAAGGTCTATTCAACGTTAGAACATCAAATGTATGTCAATGAGTGAAATTGAATGGCTGCTAAGCATGTCAAAGGCTAATAGTTAAACACAAAATAGTTATGGGTGTGATATCAAAGGGACGTTAATTATTGGACAGCTTGGAAATACCTATTAAGTAAGAAACAAAAGAACTTGCATATTCATATCGCTTAAGCGACATGTGAGCATCGTGGCAATATCACATATTCAACAATATACCAACAATGTCGATCCAACATGTAGGTCGTTCATGTGACACGGAAAATAAAACATTTTTTAACAATTGTATTTTTTTTAAATTTGTGCTACCACTTTTCATTAACATTGATTTATATTTAAATTATTTCATATTTTTTGAGGCATGAAAAAGCTACCACGTAGTTCCTTTTTGTCTACTCTTCCTTTAAAGTGGCATCTACAAGCTTCATGCCATTCAAGATGAGCTATGTCTACTATACTTATTAGATATTCTCATGCTCTCTCGTATGAAGAAAGAGGGTTTATGATAAATTCTATATGAGATAAATTGGTATATTTATATCCACTAGATACCCATCTTTGATATTCTTGTTCTTTAATAAATGGTAGAAATACTTTAACTATGCATGAGACAGTAGTTACAATATTTACCAATGATTATTTGATTGTTGTTGTGAAGGTAACCTTCGTATTTGTTTCGTTATAAAGTTTTGTGATGAGTATCTTGGGAAATGCGAGATTGGAATTTTTATCTCTATTGGTTAGTTTTACTTTGTACATATTTAGGATGTTAATGCCTTGATTGCTTAAGGCACTCACTATGGAGCTTGATTTGTTAAAGAGGTTCATTCCAATATTTTCTATGATTGAGGCTAAATACAAGACTAGGTTAATTGGTTTAGTGATTCCACAACCACATTGACATTGTTTATGGAAGGGATAGATCTCAAATAACATAGAGGATAAGGTAAGGTGACCAAAACTACAAAACTATGACTAGTCATGCATAAAAATGAAACATGATATCATCTCAACATCCTTAAACTTGTGCTCATGGGATCATTTAAACCAATGCACATATAGAGACAAGTAACAATAAGAGTAAGGATCTAAGAATAAAAGTTGAGACTAATGCATACCACATGTGGTTTTTATCTGTCTAAATTTATAAATGTATGTCTTTAACTATAGACTACTCAAGTGCGTAGTTATAAGGAGATAAATGTGTGTCTTTTGTTGATGTTACGGTAGTTGCAGGAGGTACTAACCTCCATGTGTAACCTTTGGCTAGAATAGAATATTCTGGAAGCAAGAGAAACCCTAAACAAAGGTATAAAAACCCTAGAAGACAAGTCGACTCAGTAAAAGAATCAATATTAAAGTATTAGCCTCTAAAAGGACAAGTTAGCCCAAACAAGTGACAAGAACCACTATAAATAAGAGATGATCTAGCTCATTTGTACACATTCACTTCACTCACTCTCTCAGTCAAGGATAGTGCAAGTTTGGAGCTGCAGTTGCAAGATAGGAAAGTGGATACTCTAGAGTGTTTCTTGGTCTCTCTCTCTGGCACCATCTAGCCTAAGATGTGCGCCCTACCTTCTAGTATCTCTTGGTGGTTTTCTTGGTGACACTCTTGGTGGTATTCTTAGTAACTGCAACTACAACTATTGCAGCTGGGTATTTTTCTCGTTATGTGGCTTTGGGATTTTCTATCTGGTGAGATATCTTGGGAGAAAGATGTGCTCTCTTGGTTATCTATAGGTTCTAGTGTTGCTTCTGGAATCAACCTGTCTAGAAAACGTTATGGTGCTCAAGGGTGGTTGGGTGATAATAGTGATATTGTTTATGGTTAAACGAGCACATCGAATATTATAACAGGTTATGGGCCCACACCACCTTCAGGACGGTCTAACCGCTAGAAGGTAAAGTGGCATTTCTTTGTTAAGCTCGTTGCGGCACTAGTTGTAGCTGCAACTAGGGTTTCAAGTCTTATTGTTGCATCAAACCCTAATCCAACTCTTTGGGAACCTTAAGTGAATATTTGGACCTAAGTTCTAGACATTCTAGTGCGCCTTATCCTAGAGCACCTCTTGGTACTCTCATCCAGCAAAAACGTCAAGTTTGAGTTTTTGGGTCAAAGTCAAAGTTTGATTGGTCAAATTCAAAGTCAAAGGTTGAATTTTGGTCAAAGTTGATTTTGTGGTCAAAGTTGAAATTTTAGAGTTTATAGCCTGTTCCAATCATTGAACCTTTTTTATTCAATTTCTAACCTCTTCTTGTTAAGATGGTGTCTAGTTTCAAATCAGAAGACAAGTTGAACGATGCTGCAAATTTCAAAGGTATGCACTTGTATATGCTTTTCATGTTATATCATCTAGAAAAGCATGAGTGTGTTTGCAGGGAATGTACAAAGAAAATTGGTCCAAGCAATGATATTGGATTCAGTATATTCAGAGGAACAAGCAATTGAAGATCTGGGTTCCAGGTTTGATTGATCAGATTGTTAAGTTTCAATTTGCACATATCATGTTTGATAGTTGCTATAGTACAAGTAAACACTATAGTTGTGATAAAAATCTTTGAAAGGTTCTATTACTGTCAAGTATACTTGGTTGCATATAAGTACTATTGATATAGATGCCTATTGCACTTATTTTGCAAAATGAACTAACTTCTCCTCTAGGAGATATCTCTTGTTTTTCTCTCGGGCAAGTCACCTTGGTAAATCTATGATGACTATAGATATGTTCTTATGAAAATGTCATTGGAAATGATTTTGTTCTTGTTTTTCTTATTTCGGGCAGGTCACAAGTGATAGCTCTAAGAAGGATCTAGAGTGATAGTTCCAAACATGGAGCAAATGACTCCATCGAGTGGTGAGGCAGGTGATCTCACCAAGTACCAATTCTAAAGGAAGCGTATAAAGCAAAAGAAGTTTTGGACATCGTTCACTCAGATGTGTGTGGACCAATATCAACCTCCTCACTAAGCAAGAAAGTACACTTCAGATGATTTCAAGACATTCTACAGAGAGATTGGGATTAGGAGGGAGCTCACAATTCCCTACAATCCTCGGCAAATTGGTGTAGCAGAAAGAAAGAACCGATCTATTGAAGAATATATCAAGGCAGTGATGAATGACCATAATTTATCCATGTTTCTATGGGGAAAAGAAACTATGACAACCGTATGTATTCAGAATAGAAGTATTGTCAATGCAGAACCTTTCACCTTTGAAAAAACAGTCAAGAAGAAAGAATGGAATGAAGCTATGATGGAAGAATATCAATCCATCATTATGTATGGGAAATTGTGCCTAGAACTGAAGGAAACTATGTAAAGTATCGATAAATACAAGGCAAGATTCATGACTAGAAGGTTCTCCCAGCAGGAGGGAGAAGACTATGATGATGTGTTTGCTCCAACAATCATATCTCTTGCAGCATCCATGGGTTGGAGTTTACATCAGATGGATGTAAAGACTTTTTTTCTCAATGGAGTAATTGAGGAAGAAGTATACATAGAGAAACCTCAAGGTTTTTAGGTACACCTAAGACAAACCCATGTATGCAAATTAAAGAAGGTCTTGTATGGACTCAAGCAAGCTCCAAGAGATTAGTGCAGAGCCTCTCATTATAGAGTGTAAGAGGGAGTTAGCCTCTGAATTCGATATGAAGGATATTGGTCTCGTGCATTATTATTTGGGACTAGAAGTATACTAGAAGGGTGGTGAAATATTCATGGGGCAAGGGAAGTATGTTGTAAAAAATCTTCAGAAGTTTGGGATGATGGATTGAAAATCCATGGCAACTCCCATGGTGACAGTTGAGAGACTATGATTATGATCTAGTAGACTCGTCCGCGTACCGGCAGTTGATTGGCTCATTGATGTATTTGGTTAATACCCGATCGAACATTTTCTTTGTTGTGAACACGTTGAGCCAGTTCCATGTGGAACCTAGACATGAGCATTGGATAGATGCAAAGCATATTTTGAGATATCTTTGTGGGACGTTAAATTATGGTTTGAGATATGAATCAAACTGTGATGTACAACTTCATGGATTTACTGATTCAGATTGGGCAGGGAGTGCAAATGACAGAAAGAGCACTTATGGTATGTGTTTCAGTTTGGAATCTTCTATGATATCATGGTCTAGCAGGAAACAAAAATTTGTTGCACTCAACACTGTAGAAGCATAGTATATTGTAGCTTGCGATGCTTGTACGGAAGCAGTATGGCTCTGTAAACTGGTTTCTAGACTATTTTATCAGGTGTTGTATTCGATTGTGATATATTGTGATAATCAGAGTTGTGTGAAGCTCTCAGATAACCTAGTGTTCCATGACAGGTCGAAGCACATTGATATCAAGTACTAATTTCTCTGTGATAAATTCCATATGAGAGAAGTGACTCTCCAGTATATCTCCACTGATGAGCAAACAAATGATATTTTGACGAAGCCTTTTTCCAAGATAAAGTTTGCATACTTAAGGGACAAGCAGGGACTTGTGGATATTTCTCCCTTGGATGAGAAGGAGGAGATGACTTCCTTGATTGGGAGGGAGTGTTGATATGTGGCATCATGGACTGTCAGTGAGTTGTAGATATGTATCATTCTAGTACAACTTAGAGATGATTTGTCAGGGAGAAGGAGGAGATGACTTCCTCGATCCTTTCATGAGAAGGAGGAGATGACTTCCTCGATTGGGAGGGAGTGTTGATATGTAGCATCATGGATTGTCAGTGAGCTGCAGATCTGTATCATTCTAGTATAGCTTAGAGATTATGCTTGCATCATGCTAGTTATGATCATGGTAGTACAGCTTAGATATGATACATATGGTTGGAGTTGTGGATGATACAGTGGCCTAAGTTGCATCATGATAGTACATCTTATAGGTGGACATACATCATAGATATGATGTATTGACATCATGCTAGATATGTTCATACTAGTACAGCTTAGAGATGATGCTTATGAGTCGCATCATGCTATATATGGCAAGGCTAGAACAACTTAGATATGATGCATTGGCATCATGCTAGATATGTCATTCTAGTACACCTTAGAGATGACCATACATCTTAGAGGTGATGCAGATGGATCGTGTCATGCTAGATATGATCATGCTAGTACAACTTAGATATGGCATACAACTTAGATATGATGCATTGGCATCATGCTAGATATGCTCATCCTATTATAGATTAGAGATTCTCATGCAACTTAGAGGTGACATAGAGAGGCATTGATCTACATCATGTGAGTACATCTTAGATATGACATACAACTTAGATATGATGCACCTGCATCATGCTAGTTATTTTCATGCTAGTACGTCTTAGAGATGATGTAGATGATACTTCAGATAATGCTAGTAAAACTTAGATACGATGCATTTGCATCATGCTAGTACGACTTAGAGGTGATGCAGCTGATGACATTGTTGATGTGGGATGATATAAAATAATATGATTTGATTGTTGTGGAGATTGTATGTCTCTGGACAGTAGTTGTATGTTATTGTGGTGGATGTGCTCCATTGGTAGTCATTGTGTGTCCCTGTAGAAAACCCTAAACATATGTGTAAAAACCCCAAAAGACAAGTCACCTCAGTAAAAGAATTAATATTAAAGTATTAGCCTCCAAAAGGACAAGTTGGACCAAACAAGTGACAAGAACCACTATAAATAAGAGATGATATAGCTCATTTGTACACACTCACTTCACTCACTCTCTCAATCAAGGATAGCGCAAGTTTGGAGATGCAGCTACAAGATAGGAAGGTGGATACTCTAGAGTGTTTCTTGCTCTCTCTCTCTCTCTAGCGCCATCTAGCCTAATATGTGAACCCTACCTTCTAGTATCTCTTGGTGGTTTTCTTCGTGACACTCTTGGTGGTATTATGATATTCTTGGTGGTATTCTTAGTAACTACAACTATTGCCACTGAGTATTGTTCTTGTTCTATGGCTTTGGGAATTTATTTCTAGTGATATATCTTGGGAAAAAGATATGTTCTCTTGGTTATTTGTTGGTTCTAGTGTTGCTTTCAGAATCATTATGTCTAGAAAAGGTTATGGAGCTTAGGGGTGGTTGTGTACCTATGGTTGGGTGACAATAGTGATATTTTCTATGGTAAAACAATCATATAAAATATTCTAACATGTAATGGGCCCACACCATTGTAACATACCCACTATCCAAATTTAAAAAAAAAAATTCGTTTAGTTCTCAATAATGAGAATCCTCGAAGCTTGTAGCCGCAAAATGCCAAACCCAGAGGTCCACGAGTCTTTCATTTACCTATATGGCTTCCTTCACCTAGACAGTAGTCTTCCCAAATCCTAAATTCAGGTTATCGGGGTTTCATCTCTCCCGTAGTCAAGGGTTCTTGTACTCTGTAATTTTCGATGGTCGATGAACTCCTTTTTGGCCTTAGCCCTCCCTGGCTAGGTTCCTAGTCCACACGACCGTGCACACAAGACCACATCCTTATAGCTTTCCTTTGGTCGGGGTTTCGGGATTTTTAATATCAAAGTGCATAAACATCTTGGATCTGCGATTCCCCGATTCCCGAAGCGCCCTTTTTGCATTAGCCCTCCTAACTATAGGCCTCGAACCCTATGGCTGGCTTTACACTCCTTCGAGGCTACTCTATCGGAGTTTTGAGGGTTTCAAATTAAGTATTCCACGAGTCCCTCGAACTACCATTGATTCCTCCGTCCCGATATCAGGAAGTCACGGATATCGCTGACCTTTTGTCCTCCACTTGTGACCCCTCACAGCTGTGACAAATCCCGAGTGGGTGTATGGAATGCTCGGGATTCCGTTGCCACTAATTCAGAACTCTCAAGTCCGAACCGTGTAGGTAACACACGTATCCATTATACCAGTGGTGGCCCACGGCTCTCCGTCGGGGATATCAGCGATTCTGATTCCAATGTGAGAGTTTCTTACTTAGGAAACTCCGTTCCAGATCTAAACTTAGGGATCTCGACCGTATCCTCAAATGGGCGTTGGTCTGACTGGAAGCAGACTTCGTTGTCACGATTCTGCGACCTGAAATGCGGAGCTTCAACTCTCAGAGCTCGTTAGATTTTTGGCCTTTGTCCCTGAGCGGGTGGCTCGATTTTGTCGGTGTTTTTACTTTGGAACTTCCGTCTGCCGAGCAGCGAATTAAGCTTGATCTCGATACGTGTCCTCTACCAGCGGGACGGTCCAAATCCTTATCGGGATCTCGAGACTTGTGATGTCTGGAGTTCTTACGACCTCTAGGATCCTGATTTCCGAGTCTTGATCTCAGGTAAGCTAGGCGGAGCCATACGTTCAATCCCGGCGGCCGTTAATTTTCGAATCGTGACCGGATGTCTGTTCTTCCTGCGTACACTCTAGAGACTAAACTCCGGACATCTTCTCCCGATCCAGCGGTGGCGAGACAATACGCTCAATATCGGCTGACTTCAGTTGCAACCCACCTCCAGCGCCTCTTCCACTACGCCGTGGATGTGGAAGATCAGCGGTCAAATGTTCTCATGGACCTTGGGGGAGGCTTCGATCAGATTTCCTTGTTGTTTACGAAGATGGGTGGAAAAGAAACAAAAGGTATGACGCTCTTACTACTTAGATCAATCTAATAGTGAAGTGAATGACCATGGGTCTTCAAACGAGGATCTCATCCGTCGATTGGATACTTCATCCCTCGCTACTACCTGGAACCTTAAGAGGGTCATTCCTACTTGTATAGGGTTATTAAGACTTTCCCATTCAAGTCCCTTTCCCGGGTTCTTTGTGAACCTTTCTAGGGAGAAAATCTGGGTGAGATCTATTCAGAGAGCATTCACAGAAAAACGGTGAACAAAAGGAAGCGAACTTAGAGGGATGGGATGGAAGTCGACTTGGTTATTGTGGCGCGCAATTGAATCCATTTATCAACACGCGGCTTCTGGCGGGGCCTTTCTATTATAAGCATATATATATAAATATGTATCATCTCTTATCAAAACACTACACATACATTATTATAATATAATTGTTCACCATTTAACAGTTTATGAGCATATATGTCAATATGAATTTCCAAAGTGTGTGAACAAACACTTGCTCGAAATAACTTGGTGGGTGCAAGCCTGGCGGGGAAGGTGCTCGTTTCACTTAGCGAAGTAGGCATAAGCGACTCCCGGTTACCACTAGCCACCCATTTTGAGACCGATGCTGCGTGACAGCGTCTCTCGTCTTCCGACCGGGGCTGAAGGTTGCGAATCCTTCCTCTACGCATCACCCACTCGCATAAAGCGAGTTCCCCTGCGATGTCTACGCCCTCTCAATGCGCCTGCGCCATCGCGCGCCTTATCCTTTCAGCGAGGGTTCGCGTGTGGCACAATTTCTCGCCTTGTCGGGCTGGCTGACTCTACGGATGGAGGCGGTTTACCATCCATCCCTCGATAATCCGTAAAAGCCTACCGGTCGTGAGCCATTAATTTTGGGGCCATTTGTGCTTTTGGTTATCAGGGCGGTGTGAGTCAAATCACGATTGTTAATTCAGGGTGGAAGTTAACTCCACCTTTTCAGGTGCCTTCCACCACCTTTCATTATGCATCGTGGTCTCTTTTCTACACATCCCTCTGTGGGTTAAATATAAAATTCATAATGTTATTTACATTTATGGACCTTCTTCATAAGGTCCCTTCATCATACATTCACATTTTCATCAATAGCTTTAGCATGGTAATTCTAATATTTCACATCATACATTCACATTTTCATCATGCTTTAGCATGGTAATTCCTGTATTAGGATTAATTACAAATTTGGGGGAAACAGGGTGTTACAACCATCTTCAGGACAGTCTAACCGCTGGAAGGTAAAGTGGAAATTCTTTGTTAAGATCGTTGTGGCACCAATTGCAGCTGCAACTAGGGTTTTTGATCTTGTAGTTGCAACAAACCCTAATCCAACTCTTTGGGAACCTTGAGTAAAGCCTTTGACCTAATTTCTAGATATTCTAGTGCACCTTATCTTAGCACACCTCTTGGTACTCTCAGTCAGCAAAAACGTCAAGTTTGAGTTTTTGGGTCAAAGTCAAAGGTTGACTTTTGGTCAAATTTGATTTTTTGGTCAAAGTTGAAATTTTAGAGTTTCTAGCTTGTACCAATCATTGAACCTTTTTTATTTAGTTTCTAACCTCTTCTTGTTAAGATGGTGTCTAGTTTCATATCAGAAGACAAGTTGAACGATGTTGCGAATTTCAAAGGTATGCACTTGTATATGCTTTTCATTTTATATCATCTACCATAGAATGAGTGTGTTTGTAGGGAATGTACAAAGAAAACTTTTCCAAGCAATGATCTTGGATTCAGTATATTGAGAGGAACAAAAAATTTAAGCTCCAGGCTCAAAGTTTGATTGATCAAATTGTTAAGTTTCAATTTGTACATATCAAGTTTGATAGTTGTTGTAGTACAAGTAAACACTATATTTGTGATAACAATCTTTGAAAGGTTCTATTACTTTCAGGTATACTTGGTTGCATGTAAGTATTATTGATATAGATGCCTATTGCACTTATTTTGAAAAATGAACTAACTTCTTTTCTAGTAGATATCTCTTGTTTTTCTCTTGGGCAGGTCACGGGCGATAGCTCTAAGAAGGAGATAGTGTGATAGTTGCAAAACATGGAGCAAATGACTCCATCGAGTGGTGAGGCAGGTGATCTCACCAAGTAAAAAATTTAAAGGAAGCGTGTAAAGCAAAAGAAGTTTTGGACATCGTTCACTCAAATGTGTGTGGACCAATATCAACCTCCTCACTAAGCGGGAGAGTACACCTCATATGATTTCAAGACACTCTACAGAGAGTTCAGGATTAGGAGGGAGCTCACTACTCCCTACAATCCTCAGTAGAATGGTGTAGCAGAAAGAAAGAACCGATCCATTGAATAATCTATCAAGGCAATGATGAATTACCAGAATCTATCCATGTTTCTATGGGGAGAAGTAGCTATGAAAACCGTATATAATCATAATAGAAGTCTTGTCAACGTTGAGACTTCCACCTTTGAATAAGAAATCAAGAAGAAAGAATGGAATGAAGTTATGATGGAAGAATATCAATCCATCATGATGTATGGGAAATTGTGCCAAGAACTGAAGGAAAGTCTGTAAAGTATCAATAAATACAAGGAAAGATTCATGACTAGAGGATTCTCCCAGCAAGAGGGAGAAGACTATGATGAGACATTTTCTCTAGCCATCATATCTCTTGCATCATCCATGGGTTGGATTTTACATCAAATGGATGTAAATATTTTTTTTCTCAATGGAGTAATTGAGGAAGAAGTATACATAGAGAAACCTCAAGGTTTTGAGGTACACCCGAGAGAAACCCATGTATGCATATTAAAGAAGGTCTTGTATGGACTCAAGCAAGCTCCAAGAGCTTAGTGCAGAGCCTCTCACTATTCAATGTAAGAGGGAGTTAGTGTTTGAATTCGATATGAAGGATCTTGGTCTCACGCATTACTATTTGGGACTAGAAGTATAACAGAAGTGTGGTGAAATCTTCCCGGGGCAAGGGAATTATGTTGTAAAGATTCTTCAAAAGTTTGGGATGATGGATTGCAAATCCATGGAAACTCCCATGCTAACAGTTGAGAGACTATGATTCTAATCTAGTAGACTCGTCCTTGTACCGGCGATTGGTTGGCTCATTGATGTATTTGGTAAATACCCGGCCGAACATTTGCTTTGTTGTGAACATGTTGAGCCAGTTCCAGGTGGAACCTAGACATGAGCATTGGATAGTTGCAAACCATATCTTGACATATCTTCATGGGATGCTAAATTATGGTTTGAGATATGAATCAAACACTGATGTACAACTTCATGTATTTACTGATTTAGCTTGGGCGGGGAGTGCAGATGACAGAAAGAGTACTTTTGGTATGTGTTTCAGTTTGGGATCTGCTATGATATCATGGGCTAGCAGGAAACAAAAATCAGTTGCAGTCATCACTGCAAAAGCATAGTATATTGCAACTTGTGATGCTTGTATGGAAGCAGTATGGATTTGTAAACTAGTTTCTAGACTATTTGATCAAGTGTTGGATTCGATTGTGATATATTGTGATAATTAGAGTAGTTTGAAGCTCTCAGAGAACTCAATGTTCCATGACAGGTCGAAGCACATTGATATGAAGTACTACTTTCTCCGTGATAAATTCCAGAGGAGAGAAGTGACTCTCTAGTATATCTCCAATGATGAGCAAACAACTGATATTTTGACGAAGCCTTTGTCCAAGATAAAGTTTGCATACTTAAGGGACAAGTTGGGACTTGTGGATATTGCTCCCTTGGATGAGAGGGAGGAGATGACTTCCTCAATTGGGAGGGAGTTTTGATATGTGGCATCATGGACTTTCAGTGAGATGCAGATCTATATCATGCTAGTACATCTTAGAGATGGTCATACAGCTTAGAGATGATGCTTGCATCATGATAGTTATGATCATGGTGGTACAACTTAGATATAATACAGATGATTGGAATTGTGGATGATAGTGTGGCCTAAGGTGCATCGTGATAGTACAACTTAGAGGTGGACATACAACTTAGATACAATGTATTGACATCATGCTAGTATAGCTTAGAGACGATGCTTATGAGTCACGTCATGCTAGATATGGTCATGCTAGTACAGCTTAGATATGACGCATTGTCATCATGCTAGATATTTCATGCTATTACAACTTAGAAATGACCATACATCTTAGAGGTGATGAAGATGGTTCGTGTCATGCTAGATATGATCATGCTATTACAACTTAGATATGACATATAGCTTAGATATGATGCATTGGAATCATGCTAGTACAATTTAGAGATGATCATAACTTAGAGGTGACACAGAGAGGCATTGATCTACATCATGTGAGTACATCTTAGATATGATGTACCTGCATCATGTTATTTATTTTCATGCTAGTACGTCTTAGAGATGATGTAGATGATACTTCATATCACGCCAGTACAACTTAGATATGATGCATTCACATCGTGATAGTATGGCTTAGAGGTGATGCATTCAATAGCATTGTTGATGCAGGATGATATCAGATGATATGATTTGATTTTTGTGGAGACTGTATATCTTTGAACAGTAATTGTATGCTACTATGGTGGATGTGCTCCATTGGTAGTGATTGTGTGTCACTGGTTAGTAGTTGTGTGCTACTAGGAGTGGTTGTGTACCACTAGATAGTAGTTGTGTACTACTATGGATAGACACGGTTGTGTTCTATTGAATGGCATTGTAGCGGATGTATGCTACTATTTGATTGCCATGGAGACTACCACTAGTGTTGGAGATTATTGATAGCTATATGCATAGTGATGATGTTGCTCGTGGTTTGATTTGTGTGATCATGAGATACCATGTGTGGCTATGATGATGCTACGAGAAAAATGGTCTTTTTGTTTTCAAGACCATTACCGTTAATACCTCCCTAGCTAGGAGGGAGTGTTGATGTTACAGTAGTTGCGGGAGGTATTAACCTCCATGTGTAACCTTTGGCTAGAATAGAATATTATGGAAGCAAGAGAAACCCTAAATAGATGTGTAAAAACCCTAGAAGATAAGTCGGCTCAGTAAAAGAATTAATATTAAATTATTAGCCTCTAAAAGGACAAGTTGGCCCAGAAAAGTGACAAGAACCATTATAAATAAGATATGATCTAGCTCATTTGTACACACTCACTTCACTCACTCTCTCAGTCAAGGATAGTGCAAGTTTGGAGTTGCAACTGTAAGATAGGAAGGTTGATACTCTGGAGTGTTTTTTGGTCTCTCTCTCTAGTGCCATCTAGACTAAGATGTGCACCCTACCTTCTAGTATCTCTTGGTGGTTTTCTTGGTGACACTCTTGGTTGGTATTTTTGGTAACTGCAACTATTGCAACTACTGCAGATGAGTATTGTTCTTGTTCTGTGGCTTTGGGAATTAATGTCCAGTGAGCTATCTTGGGAGAAAGATGAACTCTCTTGGTTATATGTTGGTTCTAGTGTTGCTTCCATAATCATTCTATCTAGAAAAGGTTTTGGTGCTCAGGGGTGGATGTGTGCCTATGGTTGGGTGACAATAGTGATATTGTCTACGGTAAAATGAGCATATCGAATATTCTAACATCTTTAACTATAGAGTGATAAAGTGTCTAATTGAGGTGACTCAAAAGTGATTGGAAAGTGGAAAGAGAAGAGTGTATTTGTAAAAGGTTTGGGACAATCTAGGATAAATATATGGAAGATGGCGAAGTTAAAAGTTAGAAGTTAGCGGCTTCGACTAAACTTGAGTGCTAATGAACAAAAACTAATAGGAGGAACTAAATTGTTAGGGACCTAACCTATCTAACCCCTCAAGTGGGTAGAATAATATATTTCCACGTAATAAAGGTCAATATTAATAAGGCTTAGCAATAAGGAGGAATAAGTCAATTGTAAAAATACCTAATAGAATCTTTTGCTTCTAGAAAGATCTTCCTCTAGATTGTTCTTTTGGATAGATAGATTTAGTATAAATAAGAGTAGAGGGTATGAGAAGTTTTGTCTTGGAAAATTATTGTAATAGAGCTTTTCTTTGTTCGAGGTTGCCCCCTCGAAGAGACAAGTGAACATTGTTTCCTATCAATAAAGGTATAATTATGGTGTTGTGGTTCCATATAATTTGTTGTTTCGTTGTTATCTCTACAATATTTCCATATTTTGTTGCTATCTCGGTATTATTCTCTACATTATTTCTCTATTCTGCTAATATAATAGATCTAGTACCTTACAAGTGGTATCAGAGCACTTTCCTCGGCAAAAAATTGTGAGTTAATTTTTTTCTAGGTAGAGATGTATTCTGGCGTCTTAAAGCTACAAAGATCTGTCATTATGTGCATAAAATCGCGGTTGGGAAATAATACATGCAGAAAATACAAGAGATACTCAAGTGCACATCTGTCGGCCACCCTTGTAACCCCTGTTGGTACCCCTTCAAGTGGTAGTGCATCAGACAGCACCTGTATACGAATCGGCCTAGATCTCCTGAAGCCCTCCGTAGATAAACAGATCGGTTTCCTGACTGTTATAGTGCCACCGAGAACAACACTCGAGAAGATACTCTCTAGTACCTAGGTAGTCGGGTAGTATGGCTAAGGGAACGGTCTATCCTCCTTAGTTGGTGCCCTGAGATATTTTTCCAAGTACTATTGTTGGACCCCACACGTATATCAGAGAGCTATAGCACAGGGAAAACCCTTGTCTATAGAAACCCTGAATACCCTAACCCTTGGGACAAAAAAAAAAGAACAGACAAGATCTATTGCCACGCAACCGTGCCTTCTGCATTTTCATTGCAAAATTACTACACATTTCTTCATGTTAAGCATTTGGGCATTTTGTCACTCTAGTATTATTCAGGCCGGAGTATAACTCCGCAGCAGTAGAAAAAAAAATTATAGTGGTCCCCTGACACACTTATTTGGGACCTATCCCATTGGATTCTCCTTTTCTCCCTGATCACAATCATACATTTCATTTTTAATCCTTTTTTTCAGTCGACCCGAACCCTTCTCAACTTCCTTATTTTTCCACTTATTCCATTATATTTCCCTTCTCGGCCTGATCGTAGTGGTACCTATCACTTATAATTCCTTTTTTTTGGTCTCACCCACCCATTTTTCCTTACCTGCACTTCCCCTCTCCAAATGGACACCACTCACAACCAAGAACTACAAGCTTCCATCAATCACGTGACATCTGATATTGGCTCTACCAATTCCCGCATGCCACAATTCGAGGCCAAAGTCGAGCACAAATTTGACACTATGGAAGCCAACTTTACACATGAATTTCACACCCTCCAGTCTATTGTCAACCAGTTGTTTAACCGCCCTTCGGGTCCTTCCTCGGACCAACCCGATGTTGTTGATTCCTCTCATTCTGTGCATTTTCAATCCAACTCCTTTCAGCATGACCCCCATCTTCCCCGCGTCGGGGTCAATAAATTTGATGGCTATGATCCTACGGGTTGGGTCACTCAAATGGAGAATTTTTTTTCTCTGCATGGTATTACTGATGAGTTGGCAAAACTTCGCTATGTTGTCCTTTATCTAGATCCTAAATGATGGCAATGGTGGAAATGGAGTAAAAACTCACGTCATGGGTATATTTCTTGGACTCAATTTTTTGCAGAGCTCTATGACCGCTTTGACATTGATACCCATTATCTTGGTCGTTTGACCAAGTTGAAACAGCCAGGCACAGTGGAAGACTTTATAACTGCTTTTGATCATTTGGCCTTTCGAACCGAGGGTATGTCAGATGCTTTCTTCCTTGAATTCTTTATCAGTGGTCTAAAGGATGAAATATGATCCCACGTTCTCATGGTCCTCCCTTAGACTTGGTTGGAAGCTACTAAACGTGTTAAAGAGGCCCAACAAGTTCTTTTTTCCCAGAACAAAAAAACCCTCTTTTTTTCCTCGCCCTCGACCCACTAATCCTAACCCCACTATCACTCCCCTCAAGTTCCATAAATTAACTAGGGATGACATGGTTGAATGCCAATTGAAGGGTCTTTTCTATAATTATGATGAAAAATATTTTTCGGGGCCCAAGTGTAAGGAACAAAAACTTTTTATGGCCATTTCTAAATATGTTCCCGACGAAGATGTAACAATTCCACTTGTTGAAGATCCCTCCCTTGTCGATGCTACCCAGGAGCTCGTTGACCCACTTGAAGTTGAACCACTTATTTCCTTGCATTCCCTCACTGACTTCTCTACTCCAAAAACCCTCAAGTTCATTGGATATATTAAGAATAGGAAGGTCATCATCCTTGTTTACAGTGGTAGCACCTACAATTTTATTCATCGTTGCATTGCCCAGGAAACCAATTGTTATATTTGTGTTGTCAATAATTTTCAAATCATGATAGAAAATGGTGGGTCCATGAAATGTGGTGGGCATTGTGAAAATGTACGTCTTCAAATTGGACATTACCACCTGAAATCTCATATATTTTCCATTGAAATGGGCGGTTGTGACATTGTGCTAGGTGTTGAATGGTTACGCACTTTGGGTCCCATTCTTATGGATTTTAAGGAATTAACCATGCAATTTCAACAGGAGGGACAAAGGTATCACTTCCAAGGTTTCAAAGTTGGTTCTTCGGAGATCATCAGTTCCCATCGCATGGAAAAGCTCCTCAAGAAAGGCCACTTTGGTATTATTGCTCAAATCCATTCTATTCACGTCATTGAGACACCCTATGTGCATCCTGACCTCCAAGCTATTCTCTCCAAACACCAAGCTATTTTTTCCACTCCTCAGGGACTTCTTCCTTCTCGTGGTGTTCATGATCATTCCATACCCCTTGTCCCTAGAAATCTTCCTCCCAATGTTCGCCCTTATCGTCATCCCTTTTCTCGAAAGAATGAAATTGAGAAAATAGTGCATGAATTGCTGCAAGCGGGTGTTATCCGCCCTAGTACCAGCCCTTATTATTCTCCTGTGGTCATGGTACTTAAGAAAAAAGGTACTTGGTGAAAGTGTCTTGACTTTCGTGCCCTCAATAGAATTACCATCAAGGACAATTTTTCCATTCCTATCATTGATGATCTCTTGGATGAGTTGAGTGGTGCTCAGTATTTCACTAAACTTGATCTGCGTTCTGGCTACCACCAGATACGTATGCAAGACGTTGACATCTGCAAGACAGCCTTTCGAACTCATGAGGGTTACTATGAGTTCTTGGTCATGCCCTTTGGCCTATGTAATTTCCCCCTCCACCTTCCAAAGCCTCATGAATCATGTCTTTCTTCCTTTTCTCCGTCATTTTGTCTTAGTTTACTTTGATCATATTCTCATCTATAGTAAAACTTGGAAATCCCATCTTTCCCATGTGGATCAAGTTCTTCATTTATTCTCTCAGCATCAACTTTTCCTCAAACACTTTAAATGTTCCTTTGGTGCCTCGGAAGTCAATTACTTGGGTCATATTGTTGGCAAGACTGGTGTCAGGGTGGATACTAAGAACATTGAATCAATGCAGGATTGGCCTCGCCCCAAGACTGTCAAAATCTTGCATGGTTTTTTGGGTTTAACAGGCTATTATCGCAAGTTTGTTCAGAATTATAGAAAGATTGTGACACCTCTCACTGCTCTACTTAAAAATAATTCTTTCACTTGGACTCCCGCAGCTGATCTAGCCTTTCAAGCCTTGAAGGAGGCTATGTGCACTACTCTGGTCTTGGCCCTTCCTGATTTCACAAAGACCTTTGTCCTAGAATGTGATGCCTCCGGGAGAGGAATTGGAGCATTTCTTATGCAAGAGGGTAGACCTTTGGCCTTTACCAGCAAACAATTATCAGAACGCCATTTGGGTCAATCAATCTATGAAAAGGAAATGTTGGTTATTCTGCATGCAGTGGATCTTTGGCGCCCTTATCTCTTGGGGAATCGCTTCCAAATTAAGATAGATCATCAAAGTCTCAAGTATTTTATGGAGCAACGACCTTCCTCTCCAAAGCAACAAAAATGTGTAACTAAGGTCTTTGGATATGATTATGAGATCATTTACAAGAAAGGTAAAGAAAATGTGGTTGTTGACGCTCTTTCTAGAAAATATGAAGATGAAGGGTCCATGTTCTCCCTATCCTTCATTGTACCAAATTGGCTCCAATTTGTTCACGTTGGAATGGCTACAAGATCCTAAAATTTTGCATCTAATCCAACAATTGCAAGACAATTCTCCAGTTTACCTAGGTACTCTTGGCACAATGATGAGTTTCTCTACAAAGGTTGTTTGTATTTAAGTAAATAGTCCTAACTTAAATCCACAGTGATTTTCTAAACTTCATGCTACTCCCACAGCTAGGCACTCAGTGTTGGGTATGTGTTATATTATTTTTACGAGTAGTAGTGTCTACGTTGTGATGCGTGAAAAGGGGGGTGAAAAGGGGTGAAATCACCTCACGCAAGGGTTCGGGGACAACGCCCCCGAGAAAAAAAAAAATCCTCAAGAAATGTGTCACATTTTTGCCTTGTTTTTCGTGTTGCTTGATTTTCATGTCCATTGTTGGGTAGTTTTTCGGCACATGGTTTTTTGTCGATGGTTTTCTATTTCCGGTTAAGGAATTAGGGTTGTTGACTAATCTAGGTCATTGGGTTAGGTTTTTGGATGTCGCTGGATCCTATATGTATATTGTATTGTAAACAATGTATCACTATGAATGAATATAGAATATGTTGGTTTTCCCGGTTTGGGTTTCCAACGGAAAAAATCTATGGGTAATTTTTGTATTTTCCATTGTATCTTTTTTGTTCTTTTACTGAAAATATGTTTGCAGTAAATATTGTACAAGGTTAAAATATACATTTGGTATCAAAGCTTTGTTTTCTTCAAGGGGATGCCTCTGTGGTCAAGGGTTTGGCTCAGGACTGTGATAATCCTTGTTACAGTGGGAGATCTGTGGTATTGATTTTTCAAGTGAAAGAAATGGCAAGAAATTTGAAAATGGAGATCGAGAAGTTTAATGGGCAAAGTTTTGAGTTGTGGAAGCTCAAGATGGAATATTTGTTGGTGGACAGAGATCAGTGGATCGCAGTAGATCCAGATACTGTACCTACAAGAACTTCATCAAATGACTGGAAAAAGTTGGATCGGAAGGCGAATAGCACAATTCGACTGTGTCTTTCAGATTCAGTATTATTGAATGTGTTAGAGGAAGCTACATCCAAGGATTTGTGGGATAAGTTTGGGAAGTTGTATCAGTCTAAGTCCCTAGTAAATAAACTATTCCTGAGAAAGAAGCAGTATAACCTGAGGATGAGAGATGGAGACTCGTTGGCAGAGCATTTGAATGCCTTCAATACTGTGGTAAGTTAGTTAGTATATGTTGAGATTAAAATTTCAGATGAAGATAAGTGTATCAGTTTATTGTGTTCTTTACCAGATTGGTGGGATATTCTGGTTGTGGCCATAGGTAGTAATACAACTTCCTTGAAGTTTGATGAAATGGTCTCATCCTTGTTGTCGGGGGAGATGAGATGGAATAATATGGAAGGATGGAGCACATACGCATTATTTTCAAGAGGATGCTCCCAGGAAAGAAATAGAGCTAAGTTCTCAAGTGGGAGATCTAAGTCTAAGGGTAGATCTAAATATCCCAAAAAAATTGTAAAGGTATGTTGGAGATGTGGAAAAGAAGGGCACTATAGAATAAAAAGAAGGGATCTGAGGGGATGTGTACTTGTCTTATTCAAGCACACATGCAGATCATCAGGCATGGTTGGTTGACTCAGGTGCATCCTTTCATATGACTCCCCATGGGGAGTGGTTCTATGAATATGAAAGGTATGATGGAGGTAATTTTTTCCTAGGTGATGACTCGACAACCAGAATCATAGGTCGAGGAAAAGTCAAGTTGAGGCTCATATATGTGAGGATTAGAACACTACCTGGTGTTTTGCACATCCCAGGATTGGCTAGAAATTTGATTTATGTAAGAAAAATGGACGATGCAAGGGTAAACAAAATATTTGAAAAGGAAACCTGCAGGATGGTTCGAGGAGCAATGGTGTTGTTGAAGGGAGTTTGGTTATGTTCTTGGTATTGTTCTTGAAGAAGAAAGAAATCCTACAGTATTTGGATAAAAGGTTATGTTGTGGCATCAAAGACTAGGGAATATCGGAGAGAAGAGTCTTCAACTACTACACGGTAAAGGTATGGTTGAAGGAATGTCTAACTACTCTCTAGATTTTGATTTCTGTGAGAATTGTGTATGTGGGAAGCAGAATCGGGTAATATTCTCCTTTGGTTCAACGAGGGCAGAAGGAATTGTATAGCTAGTTCACGGTGATGTTTTTGGACCTGTGTCGGCCCCATCATTGGGAAAATATGTGTACTATGTCTCATTAATAGATGACTTCTCGAGGAATACTTGGATATGTTTCCTTGGGAAGAAATATGAAGTCTTTGACGGGTTTAAAGAGTTTAAGGCTCTTGTTCAAAATCAAACAGAGAAAATAATTAAGGTGTTGAGGGAAAATAATGGCGGAGAGTTATGCGGGAATGAATTTGAAGAATTATGTAAGAAGTGTGGTATATAAAGGCAGAAGACTACTCCATATACACCTCAGCAGAAAGGATGAACATGACGCTGATGGAAAAAGAAAGGTGCATGCTCAGTGGTGTCGGGTTAGGGAAAGAATTATGGGCAAAGGTAGTGGGTATTGCATGTTACCTGGTCAACAGATCACCCTCATCAGTGCTGGATGACAAGACTCCACAAAAGGTATGGATCAGTAAGAAACCTTCTCTCACACATCTCAAGGTATTTGGCTATGATTCATATGTTCATGTTCCAATGGAAAACAGGAGTAAGCTATATAAGAACATTGAAAAGTGTCTCTTTATTGGATATAAATATGGTCTCAGAGGTTATAATCTTTCAAACCCAAAAACTAAGAAGGTAGTGTATAGCCAAGATGTGGTATTTAGAGAAATGAAGGATGTTAAACAGGAAGTCCTACCAAGTAAGGAAGAACCAGATAAAATAGAGTTTGATTTAAAGGATGATGAATCAGACTCTACAGAAGAAGAAGCTCCTCATACTCCATTATTAAGGAAATCAGTTCAAGAAAGAAGGCTACTAGAAAGGTATACTCCATCTGATTTTCGTTCAAATTTTTCTTTGTCTATTACTGATGATGATCCTAGAATTGTCAGGGAGGAAGTGGATTCATAGGATGGAAATCTATGGGAAAATGCCATGGACGAATAAATGGAAACCTTGGATAAGAATGAGGCTTGGGATCTAGTGGAGTTGTCGACTAGAAGAAATCCCATTGGCAGAAAATGGGTATTTAAAAAGAAGATGAATGCAGAAGGAAAAGTGGAGAAATACAAAGCTCGGTTAGTAGCAAAGGGTTATTCCCAAGTTGAGGGAATTGATTTTGATGAGATTTTTTCTCTTGTTTTCAAGTTAACCTCTATAATATTTATGGTATATGTTGTTGTTGCATTTGATTTTGAAGTAGAACAGGTGGATGTGAACATAGCATACCTACATGGGGATCTGGAAGAAGAAATCTATATGAAGCAGTCAAAAGGATTTGTTGTGAAGGGAAAGAAGTAGTTGGTATGCAAGATGAAAAAGTCCTTGTATGGTTTAAAACAATCACCAAGGATGTGGTATCAAAAATTTGATACTTTTATGTTGGGACTTGGTTTCACAAGAAGCAAAGAGGATCATTGTGTGTATTTTAAATTAATTGGTGATCAATTGATTTATTTGGTCTTGTATGTGGATGACATGTTATTGATAGGAAACAACAAGGAGATTATCCAGGATGTGAAAACTCAATTGTCCTCTAAATTT
>SNQJ01S0047716.1:13859-56747 GCA_010110895.2 Picea sitchensis
GTTTATAGTGTACATTTGTGAATAAGTAATATTGCAGCTGGTAATTAGATAGTTGATTTGAGTTATTATAATAGTAATTAGTAGATTGTATATAATAGTTAGAATAGTTATATTTAGTTTTAGTTTAATTTAGTAGTTTTTTTTAATTAGATTAGTGTGTTAGTTTGTTTGTTTTTAGTTAATTTGTTTTATTAGTTTTATTCATTTTTAGTTTGTTTTATTTGTTTTAGCTTTATTTTAGTTAGTTTAGATTAGTTTTCTCTTTGGTTTTCTTAAAATACCTTAGAGCGGCCAACGGAGCCGTTAAACTCGTCAGGGTGGTTCATTCCAAACGACTTGGGTTATTTAGACAACCCCGGACCAGTTCCACTCTCTTAATTGACGGATGGACAATTTCGCCCGTCAACAAAAGGTCACAGAGGCCCTAAAGAAAATACAAAAGCTAGTCATAGAGCAATGTCGAGTTTCGCAGCAAGAGAAGGTTTCCCTCCAAGCTAAGTTTGAAGAGGAGAAAGCGTAGATCCAACAAGAGAAAGAGAATTTTCTTGCAGAGCAGGTGGGAGTAAAAGAAGCACTTAGCAGAGCACTTTTCTCTGTGAAAGGATTAGAGAAAAAGGAGGAAGAACCAGTGGAACATCAAGTAGAGCAGATTGCAGAAGCTATCCAATAACTTCAATAGAGAATCCCATACCTTGAGCTACAAACAGTGCGAAGTACCCCACAGGATGTACGAGATCAAAGAGAAGCCACTACTCAAAGTGCAGTCGAGAGGATCAGAGCATTCGCTCTGGAATGAAAACAACTATGTGATCACAACACACAAAATTATGAGAAACTCACTGAAGATATTGAGCTGAAGGTACTGGAGTCACAACTCTAGGAGGAAAAGAAGAAAGCAAAAATAGTACAGGCACAGTTGAAGCTCCTATTAGCAGTTGAAAGGATGAAGTGATCCCAAGAATAACGCACTGCTCAACAACAGGTCCATACCATTCAAAGAAAATTCATGGAAGTGACTCAAGGGCTCCAACCCATCCAAGATGAAGCTTGCCAACTGTTTGAGGAGATTGAAAGATGAGGCATAGAGTTGGAACAATAAGTCGAACAACGATTAGAGGGACTTATTGACAAATCCTTCATACAAGAGTTCGTTGAGCAGGAGGCCCTAGCATAGCAACAGGTCGAAGCCGCTCGAGCCAAGCTCGAGAATTTTGAAGCACATATACCTAGGCTAGAGTGATTCAGGATGATTCACAGGTGAGTGTTGGGGGCATGTTGTCCCTTGACCAAGTTTTGAGGATCTTTGGTCATGTTTGAACTACTTTGGGACTTCGATAGGATGTCGAAGACGGAGCACAAGTCGAAGCAGAGATCTCGGGATCTCGACCCCTTTTTAGGGATTTTTGGGTTTTGGGCTTATGTAATGGGAATGGGGATGTCGGCCCATTGGTTTACCCATATTGGCACAGGGGAAGACCCAGGGTTCAACAGTACAACAACACACAAACAAAACCCTAACTACTGACCCTTTTGGCAACACCTGCGAAGAAAATGAAGTCTCACCTAAGGTAGAGGCAGGGGTGGTTACATGACTCAGATGTCTGCAACCTTAGCTGGGATAGAGATATGTGATTCTAACACTTAACAGAGAAATCAATAGTTAACATTCATCAATATCCATTCTTAGTTACAACTCATTTAAACCCTAATTACAAAGTATCACAGTATTCATTCAGATCTAAGGTACTTAAGCACTAAGCATACATACATAAGTCATATCTAACATCCATCCATATTATTAATCACTAAGCATCAACAAATATATCTATCATTCATATATATTAAATAACTAAGCAAGTAAATACATAAACACATAAATACATCACACAAAGCATAGCAACACAACATGTACGTGGTTCACCCCCACCCTAGGGCTACGTCCACCAATTATTTTCTTCTTTATTATCTTTGGTCAAGCTTCTTAGAGGCACATAACATCCAAGTTCTACTCCATATAAGACAGGATATCTGCACGCACTCCGCCAGATCCTCCTTCTTCTAGCTAGGGTACAACACCAAGCCTTCACACAGTCTCTTACAGTTACTTGCACTAGCCTTGTAAGCCTCACATAGTATGCACAAATCACTTACAACTCTTGATCACATAGATCCATCTCTAGCACTTAGCACATTGGCCTACTAGGTCTCTTCTTTTTTCTCCTTTATTAATTAGCTTAGATACTTATTTATACATTACAAAATAGGTCTAAACATGGGTAAACCCATGGACCAACATCCCATACCCATTACATAATCATGAATCTCTAAAATGGCCCTAAAAGGGGTCGAGATCCTGTGATCTTTGCTTCGTCTTGTGCTTCACCTTCGACATCTTGTTGAAGTCCCAAAATTAGGTCAAACATGACCAAGAATCCTCAAAACTTGGTCAAGGTCCAACAGGCCCCCAACACTCACCTGTGACTCATCCCAAGTCACTCTGATCTGACTAGTTCTTCTTCAAAAACCTCGAGCTTGGCTCAAGCTGCTTCGACTTGTTATCGTTCCACGACCTCTTTTTTAGTGAACTCTTGTATGACTGCTTCGTTGACAGGTCCCTCTAGGTGTTGTTCAGCTTTGGTGATGAATTTTTCCAGTTCCTCTCCTTGGCCTTTGATCTTTGTGAATAGTTGGTAAGCCTCATCCTGTATAGGTTGAAGCCTCTAAGTTACTTATAGAACTCTGCACTGAATAGTGTGGACCTGCTACTGGGTAGTGCACTGCTCTTGTGATCTCATCATTCTTTCCACAACTGACAGGGGCTTCAACTGCGCCTATATTGTCTCTGCTTACTGCTTCGCTTGTTGTAGCTGTGAGTCCAGTGCCTTCAATTCTGGGTTCTCAGTGAGTTTCTCATACATCTGGGCACTGCGATCACTCAGTTGCTTGCATTCCATGGCGAGGGCTTTGATTATTTCAACTTCACTTCAAGCAGCTGCTTCTCTTTGATCCCTTACATCCTACGGGGTGTCAGGTACGGTGCAGAGCTCTAAGTTTTATATTCATTGTTGTAGCTATTGGATAGCATATTGGAGCTGCTCTACTTGATGCGTGACTCAGTTTTCTACCTGTGGTTCTAATCCTGTCACAGAGTGGAGGGATCTGTTGACTGCTTCTTTCACTTTGAGTTTCTCTACGAGAAACTGCTATTTTTCTTTTTGCATCTGGGCTTTCTCTTCTTCAAACTTTTCCTGGATAGAAACCTTCTCTTGTTCTGCAACTCTGCGTTGTTCTACGATTACGCCTTGCACTTGCTTCAATTCCTGGGTGGCTTGTTCTATTTCTTCTTGAGCACGATGAAGGTGAGCTTCGACCGCATCAGCTATTCGATGGAGCTAGGTTGGCTCATCTCCGAACTCTAGTTCTCTTGATGGAAGGGGCTCAGTGGACACTACGTGGCTAGATTGAAGGGCCTGTTGTACCCCTCAAAATTCAACCTTAATTCTGTCGTACATTTCCTCCTGCTTAGCTTATTGTTTCTCCATGATTTCTAGCAAAGCGTCATTTTGGGCTACTATGATGAAGTAAAAATCATCGGTAGTGAGAAAAATATTCATATTGGTCATGGTGGCTTTTGATTTCTTTCGGCAAGAAGGTTTCAGGGGATAAACCTTAATTTTCTTTAGGCAATCGGTCTCATATCTAGGCAGTGTTACTTCACTTGGATTGTGTTCATCTCCTTTTCCATTTATCTCTTCGTCATCACCCCCTCGGTCAGGTGATACGGAAGAAGTCTTTCCTGAGGCGATTCTTAAATCTTGGACCTCTTCAGTCTTCTTTGTACTATTGGGTCTGGGTGTATCATGTTCTTTTTGCGTGGTCTTTGGGCTGTTAGGGTCAAACATCTCTACAGGGTTAGCAGGGATAAGGAGGCCTGCAGACTAGTCCTTAGTGATCTCCTCAAGGTCCTCTTACATGAGTTTGCAGTACGACTAAAGTTTCTCCTTATGTTCATCGACTCGCGCTGTAAGGTAGAGGAAGTGTCAATTTGCACAGAACTTCATCAGGGGTTGGAACCTATGTAGGGTGTTTGGAGTCATGCCAGGTTCATCTTTGATGGCTCTCTTCAACTGAAGGTATTATGTGTGAAAAACAACATTTGACTGCCATTGTTTGTTCAAATCACTCGAGTACTAGAGTGTGGTGAACTTCACAGCAAGCGTCTTGAATGGTTCAATATCCAGGAAGGTCGCACCTTCCGGCATCTCCCAGGCAACAAAGGTGATGAGGATCAGAAGCCAACTAAAGTGAAACTCGTAGCCCTGATCCTGTGCTTCGCAGCAGTCTAGTTCCAGTTGATTAACTAGGTACTTCACCCAGTTCATCTATATACCTTCCACGCACTTCCCTGTAAGGTCAACAACAAAGCCTATGACCTACGTAGGTCTGTTCTTCCTTACTAACTTCCCAGCTATTAGCTGGAAGGATAGGCACACTGCACCATTCTGGATGGAGGCTACATTGTAGCCTTGCATCGCCTTATCAACATCACCGTATGTATCCTTGGTCTTCTGTGTTAGTGGGCGATCTGTGGATTTTCCTGGATAGAACTCTTGTGGGTCGGTTCCTTGCATACTTAATCCTATGATCCTATGGATCAACGTCGGATCGACTGTGATACGATGGTCTAGACATAAGTAGCCACCATGGTAACATGAAATAAATAACTTGACACAGGTGTTGACTTCCGGGTGCCTTCCAAAGTGTGGTATTTTCATTAAGTTTAATAGGGTGGGCTGTGCAAGGTTCATCGTACATGATTGGGGGATTATCTTTGAGTTCTTCTCCTTCATCCTGTTTAGGTATTTATATGGGGTAAGCATAATATAGTTCTTTCAATCTCCTAGGTTGAAGTCATTGAACTTCAACGCTGCGATATTTTCCTATTGCACTCGAACTACGCGTATCCCCTTCGAGTGGTACGTAGTAACCATGATGTACTCAAAATATCTTGGCACACTATCACACCTCACTTCTTCGGTCAGAGGCAGGATGTAATCAAGAAATATAGTCAGAATCAGATTCACATTTCCTAGGTCATCTCTGTGTTTGGTTCTCTTTTCTGCTGATGTTCAGGATGGTTCGGCTCCGCGAGCAGTCGACGGAGAGGCTTGCACTCCTCTTGTCGAGGATGCTTGTACACCCATAGACGTATTTTTTAGACATGACTCTCTCAATCATGAGGTTGATGAGTACTTCCTTCACAGACTCTTCGAGTGCGCTAAGTTCTTCGGACATACACGCTCATGGTTGGATATCTTAGGTTCGAAGAGTAACTACTCAATGCAACGGGATAGATTGCAATAGCGCGATGATCACTGTGCAAAATCAACTATTCTATGGGTGTATTTAGTCATGATTGGAAAAAGTGTTCTCATTGTGTGGCACGACAGGATAAATAGATAACTTGGCAACGGGTCTCTTGCAATGGGTGAGAATCCTTCATTAACTAAGTTATGTCCATTATGGCATGGTCCCAATGGCCTGATGGAGAACTTTCTGACCATAAATTCCTTTCTAGCTATTCGGGTCGTCGTTCGAATGGTTATACCGTTTCCAACGACTATATTTCTTCACCCTGGAAAAGTGCCATATGACGTAGTTCTGATATCCTGACGAAGTTCCAATTTTGCAAATTTTCCTTCTGCGAAGTTCCCTCTGGAACCTTCTGTAACTTTTCTATCTTAGCTCTCTTATTACATAGTTTTCTATCCTTTTTTCCAATAAACTTCATCTCGAAATTCCTTTTTCCATTATGATTCTTATCTTCTTTTAGCAGAGTAACTTCACGCTGGTGAGATTCTTTCCTAGAAATCAGGGGTAATACTTCATCTGTATCTAGAATAGGTACTTCAGTCTTCTGTAGGTCTTCTAGTGTTCTTTCCACTTCGACATCCAAGTCTCTGGTTTTAAATAGCTTTGCTCGGTTCTCTTGTTATTCAATCAAGTGTGCGATCCTCCTAGTCATGAAATATTTCAACTCTTTCTTCTTTTGTTCTAAGACTTCTTCTTCTTTCCTTCTGGCCTAATATCCTTCAATCCAAGTTTTTCCTAGTAACATAGAAAATGGAGTGTTGTTCTCAATAAATTTAACAACTTCAAATTCTTCCTCTGTTGAAGTTCCATGAGAACTCATAGATATCTGTTGAAGTTCCTATTACTCCTAATGAAGGAATCATAGCAGGATCCCCTAAAATTTTCCAATTTCTTTCTATCATTATATTCACATGTGTTTCCTTATCCAGAACATAGTAAATGTCGAAGTCTCCTATTCTTGTTTCAATGCACTCTTTTTCTTTGAATATCTTTGATAAGATGATATGTCGGTGGTCATTCAGGGTTTCTTTCATCTGTAGCAATAATTTTTCTAATTATTTCTAGGGTTCTGCCAGAATCTCATGGGGTTCTACCATAATCTTAGTTACTTGACCTTTCTCGTGGTATGATTATCTCATATTCATCCTTTCAACCTTAGCAATCATTCTAGGGAAATCCAATACTTCATGGTCCACAACATTGCAACAGAGGCAACTAGGTGTTCTTCTAGGGAATTCCTTAACCAGATGTCTTATTCTTCTGCAACTGTAACAAAGGGTTAATCCCCTCTTTCTCTTAGATGATCCCCAACCTTTCATGTATTGCACACTAGGATCATCGTAACTAACCTGCAAAAAATTCTTTCTAGGATCCTGCATCCATTTGTTAGTCCAAACATTCTCCCTATGCATAGGCATAACATATCTTTCACTATTCTTATCAGATCTACTCATATCAAATATTCTTTCTTCTATTAGTGCCCTAGTTTTCAATCTAGGACAAATCTTATCAAACATACCTAGATCCATACTTTAGAAAAAAAATAAAAACTTCCACTAGTCTTATCTTTAAGAGAGCACAAAGATTCTAGATCTAAAACTTTTCACTATTCTTGCCTCTATTAGAGCACAAAGTGTTCAGATCTTACCTCTTTTCTTCAGATCAAAATTCTTTTCTTAGCATAGAGCTTCACAGATCGAGTAGAATACTGTGCACTAGAGCAACAGATCTACACACAATGATTTCACAATTTCAGGTTAGATCTTCACACAAAGCTTATTTTTCCTCAGTTCCTAGCAATCACAGTTTCAGGTCCCAACAACATAACCATTTTTTGGCACAGGGGAAGACCTAGGGTTCAACGCTACAACAATGCACCAACAAAAACATAACTACCGACCCTTTTGGCAACACCTGTGAAGCAGATGAAGTCTCACCTGAGGTAGAGGCAGGGGTGGTTGCAGGACTCAGATGTCTGCAACCTCAGTTGGGACATAGATATTTGATTCTAACACTTAACAATGCACTCAACAATTAACATTCATCAATATCCAGTCTTAGTTACAATGCAGTTAAACCCTAATTACAGAGTATCACATTATTCATTCATATCTAAGGTACTTAAGCACTAACCATACGTACATAAGTCATATCTAACATCCATTCATATTATTAAGCACTAAGCATCAACATATCTATCTATCATTCATCTATATTAAAGAACTAAGAAAGTAAACAAATAAACACATCAATACATCACACAAAGCGTAGCAACACAGCATGTACATGGTTCACCCCCACCCTTGGGCTATGTCCACCAACCCTTCTCTTCTTTATTATCTTTGGTCAATCTTCTTACAGGAACATAGCATCTAATTTCTACTCCGCAAAAGACAGGAGTTCTGCGTGCACTCCGCCAAATCCTCCTTCTTCTAGCTAGGGTACAACACCAAGCCTTCAGACAGTCTCTTACAGTTACTTGCACTAGCCTTGGAAGCCTCACACAGTATGCACACAGAACTTACAACTCTTGATCACATAGATCCAGCTCTAGCACTTAGCACACTAACCTAGTAGGTCTCTTCTTTTTTCTCCTTTCTTACATCGCTTAGATACTTATTTATACATTACAAAATAGGCCTAAACATGGGTAAACCCATGGGATGACATCCCATACCCATTACATAATCCCTAATCTCAAAAAGGGCCCTAAAAGGGGATGATATCCTGTGATCTACACTTGGTCTTTTGCTTTGCCTTCGACAGTCAGTCGAAGTCCCAAAATTAGGTCAAACATGACCAAGAATCCTCAAAACTTGGTCAAGGGCCAACAACCCATGTTTAGGCCCATTTTTTAATGTATAAATAGATAGATAGGTGATGTAAGAAGAGGCCAATGTGAGAGTGTGCTAAGGGCTAAGTGTTAATTGCTAAGTGCAAGTGGTAATTTTAATTGCTTTGTGCATACTGTGTGAGACTTGCAGAGCTAAGTGCAAGTGATTGTAAGAGACTATGGAAGGCTTTGTGTTGTACTTTAGGGAAGGAGGATCTAGTGAGGTGCACCGATCTCCTATCCTATGCGAAGTAAGGTATCGTGGCTCTGTGCATGTAGAATATTGACAGAAAGAAATAAATAAGAAGAGTTGGTGGGCGTAGCCCCAGGGTGGGGGTGAACCACGTATATCCTGCGTTGTGGTTTCTATGTGCTTTATTGTTGTTCTCTTGTCTATGTGATTGAATGCTTAGTGCACTGATGTATGATTAGAAGGATCTAATATGGTATCTTAGTACTGAAAGATGTGAATAAATGTTAGATATGATCTATGTTTGTATGCTCAGTGCTTGAATCTATTAGATATGTATAAATACTGAATTGATTCATTGTTAGGGTTTAGCTACGCTGTAAGATAAGGTTGAATATTAATGAATAGTAACTGCTAAGTGCTTGTTAAGGTGTTGTAATCACAAATCTGTGTCCCAGCTAAGGTTGCAGACACTGGAGTCCTGCAACCACCCCTGCCTCTACCTCAGGTGAGACTTCATCTACTTCACAGGTGTTACCAAAAGGGTCGGTAGTTAGGGTTTTTTTGGTGTTTTGTTGTAGCATTGAACCCTAGTTCTACCCTTGTGCCAACAATCGTCTCCATTAGTGGACCATCAAGGAATTTTTAGTGCAGTCAAAAGATACAACTCCAGAAGATGCCACTTGGGAGATGGCCACCGTTCTGCAACATTTTCCTCATCTCAAGCCTTGAGGACAAGTCTATTCTTCAAGGGGGATGGCTTGTTAGGGACCTAACCTCCCTAACCCCTCACATAGGTAGAATAATACATTTTTTTCTCATGAATATAATATTATCATATTCCCATACTTATATATCATTTAGTTTACATATGAATGTTATGCTTGTTTCATTTAGTTATATTTGATTTCAGCTAACTTTGTGCAAGTAGTAGAAGAGGAAGATCGTTCTGTCTAAGTGCAAGAAGATTGTGATCAAGACAGGATTGGATCGAACGTTGGAGAAGCAAGGCCAAACTTTCTAAAAAAAGGTGCACTCTTATTTCCTTTTACCTCTTCTCATTTCCATGTGTGAATAGATAGGAGAAAGGGACATTAGTGTCCACTTTCTCTATTTTTTCTTAGTCGAAGAAAACCCAGCTAAGGGGTGCTTAACCTATCCGTAGGGTAAGATTTATCACAACATAATTTTGTAACATGGGGAAGAAACAGTAAGGGTTCCTCTTCATGTGTAAGCCTGGATTTATTTAGTCAAAAAATTCATACCCAATTGTAAATTTTCCATGACATGTTTTCTTGGATCTACAAATAAATGTTAGGGATCGATCCTTTGATCATTGCGCATGAAATCAAACTTTACCCTAGAGCTAAACCTGTATGACAAAAAATTCTCCTAGTGCACCCCAGGAAAGTTGCGACTATAAAGGAATAAGTAGAAAATTTGTTTAAAGTTGGTTTCATTTATCCTGTACCTCTGACTGAATGAGTTTCTAGCATCGTTCTAGTCAAGAAAAAAAAAAGGACAATTAGCGTTTTTGTCGACTATAGGGACCTAAATAAATCTTGTTGTATGGAAAATTACTCTACTCCCTTCATTGACCAAATAAACGAAAATTGCACCGAAAGCGTAATATTTTCATTCATGGATGGCTTCTTAGGCTACAACCAGATCGATATTCTCCCCAGTGGAGTCTCCAAATTTAGTTGTGAGAAATATTACCCAGCGGATAGGTTAAGATCCCCTTAGCTAGGTTTTCTTCGGCTAAGAAAGAATAGAGCAAGTGGACACTAATGCCCCTTGATCATGTCTATTCACACATGAACATCAGAAGAAGGAAAAGGAAACAAGAGTGCACATTTTTAGAAGGTGGTCCTCCCTGCTCCTTATTTATCTAGCGTTAGATCGAGTCCTAGCTTAATCACAATTTTCCTGCACTTAGACGTAACGATATTCTACTTCTACTACTTGCACAAATTTAGATGAAAGAAAATATAACTAAATGAAACAAGGATAATGTTTATATGTAAAATAAATGAGACATAAGTATGGGAATATTCCAAGCTTATATTCATGAGAAACAATGGACAACAATTACAATCACCTTGATGTTGAGAAAGCTTCCTCCATTGCTTCTCCTATCCATCCCATTATTGTATGTTGAAAAATGAACCAAAGGTTTGATATGCTTCAGAACCTAACTTCATCTAATCCCCTCCGCCCTTGAGAGGCCTTGTTTATATATATTCTTGGGAGGTTTAACCAACTTATAATATCAAGGGAAGGTTTATATATTTCCTCCATAAGTTATGATTGATTACCCAAAAAGGAGAGACTCGAGCTTATGAGTCATCCCTCGAGCATAACCATCATAACTATGTTGGAGTTGACCCATAGAATAAGGAGGAATTCATTAAAACCACCCTAATAGGAATGAAACTCTCTTCAATACTATCATGAAGCGTCGATGATGATCCCTCCTGGTCTAGCAAGAAGAGTCACCCTGCAGACGGGTTAAGCTCCCCTTATCTCCTTTTCCTTATTCTAATTTTCATGTGTGGATAGAAAGGATAAAGGGATGTTAGTGTAAAGCTTCTCTATTTTGTCTTAGCCAAAGAAAACTTGGATACGGGAAGATTAACCTGTCTGTGGGGTAATATTTCTCACAACACCAACCATTTTACCCAGGTTGTGAGATCAATGGATGTGATCATCTAGCTATCGGAGAAAATTTCCATTTTTTTTTTCTCTCACCTTTGAGTCAAATGGGAAGTGTTATTTGAGTCTATATCCTCTTTGTTCCACCATATCTTCAATGTTTGGTGTTTTTTACATTATCTTGCGTTTCATATTTGATTGTACACTTTCATGAGCATTCATCTTCACCACAAATTGTTTGTGCCTCTATACTGTAATTCTATTAGTGGTTGGGAGAATTTCACTTACCTGTCTATAGTACAGATTCTCCAGACTACAAACTAAGTGTTGTTGAGTCAAATAGCTTCACCCACACATTGTAGGACCCATCCATATACCACGGTCACTCTAAGAAATTGATCTATGTGGTGGGTGTGTTTAATCATCATTGGTTATTTTTCTTTGGTTGTGGGGAATTTCACATAGTGTTTTCTTGTTGCCTATAGAGCCCACACTCTAAGCGCCTCTCCTAGACATTCCACTCTTCATTTTCTTGATGTCTAACCATACTTATGACTTATTTTTGTTATCCAATAACTCCCATGAATTTTCCTCTTGTTGCTCAACATCGCTACATCCAAACCCTAGTTGTTGGTCACTCCATTCATGCTTACTTGTTGTCCAATGTGCCTCACAACCTTACCCTAGTTGTTGGGCACACCATTAAATTTTTGGAAGATATTATTTAATGACCACATCTTAATATATACTTGGGGCATTAAAATACCTCTGAGATAGTCTAGTAACATTTTGTTCAAGAGGCCCGCACGGGTGTAGACGGATTGGCAAGTGCCGTGTAAATGGAAGGAAATTTGTAAAATGAAGTCTCATGTTCGATTCTCACCCGAACTTACTCGTGTGCCATTCTTGCGGGCTGGGTGGTTACACCTGGGGTTATAGTGGTAGACACCTAGGGATCGACCCCGTGTCACGCGAGTACGAGAACCGCACGCGAGTATGAGAACCGCGAGTTACCGATTCCCCCAGTGAAAAAAAAAAATGTTCAAGAGATTTGGTTTCCTAAGAATAACTGACATGGTTTGAATGATGCGACATTTAAGGGATGGATAATGATAGGACAACAAATTACCGTTTAATTGAATGTCTAGGTGATTTGGTGAGGGATAACTCCACCACTTGGATCATTGGTAAGTGAAATACTAACTCATTTCGTGTGGGGGATAAGTTTTGGGACCTTTCACTCATAAAAGGGTTTTAATTTCTATGTGATTTATTTGGTTTCCTAGTTCATGTGTAGAGAAAAGAATTATTTAAAATCAAAGACAATAATGTCTCTCAAAGGGAAATTTGATTATCTTGGTGTAGGATACTAGTTCCTTTTCATATGTTATGATTACTCATTCAAAAAATTAAAATAATGTGTCAATTAATCAATGAATAATCCAGAGAGTAATTGGACTCGGAAAGGTATTGATCCTTGAAGCCAAACGTAGAGACTCGAGTGGCATAGTAAGCAATAGGTTATACTAAGTTCTCGGGGACATTTTTTCCACTTTTGTAATGGGTTTTGGGGGACACTTTGTCCACTTTTGTAATGGGATTAGCACTATTAGTGTGTATAAATATGTAAGAAAGGATATAGAGAGGCATGGATGTGAAAGTGAGAATGTGATAGTGTATGCAAGTTGCAAATGATTTTTGGGTAACAGAGTCGAGCAAATGAAGAAATTTGCAGTATGGCCAAGGGGTGAATTTGCACAACAACATCATGGATAGGTAGGTTTGGGATGATATTATTGTTGCATATTTTGCAGTGCAGTGTGCGGTTGTAATAAATATATTAATGAATAATATAAGAATTCAATCATTGTGGACGTAGCCCATGTTGGGTGAACCACATAAATCAATGTGTTATGGTTACAATTTATGTTGTTTTTGGTTTATGTTGAATAAATGGATCATATATGATATTGTAATTTTGTGCATAGATTATGTTTAATAAAAAAGTAATTGTTAACTATGAGAATCATGCATGTAAGTAAAGGATCTGAATGATGCCTCACTTCCCCTCAACACTGCAAAAACTTGGTTACCATAACCCCTCTAGATGCATCAGGTGATACTTCACTTTCTCTACAGGTGATGCCAAAAGGGTTAGTACCTAAGGTTTTTTTTGGTATTTGAATAATTATGTAACACCCCTAGACTCCTGCTGGGAAATGCCAAATGAAAGTTTCTTTCTTTGATACCAATTTACCAGCAATTCCACCGAAATTTCTCTGACACAACTCTGTCACTAATTAAAACATATAATTACTCTGCAATGCATGATTATATACATATTCATAACAGAATTATACAAAATCATAATAGAATTATACATGCATCATAAATATCATAAACACATGACATCAATTGCATAAATATTACTACAAACATGATTTAACACATAGTTTGGCACTTATCTTTGAAATAAAAACACCAACTATGGGAAAACCTTCCATGCTTAACCCAGTCTTAGATCACATTGTTCATAAATATCAACAGTGGGTCACCCCCGAGCTAGGGATAAACTCCACTTGGGTAAGGGTTCCCAACCAGGGTAAAGTCTCTCACTGAACAAGAACTCAATCACAGGTAGCTTAGTCACAGGTGACTCGATTACATGAAAGTACATCACAGATAACAATTCACACTAACAACCTACAGTCTCTCATTCCCCACATGCCTGTCCCACCCCAGGAAGTGTACCCCTTCTCTTCTCAACAGTCCTTCATCTGCCTCACTTCCCTTCCAAGGCTTAAGCAATAGGCCGAACAAGATGTATTAGAGAGATTTTGTTGCAGTTTGGCACCTCGAGAAATAATTCCCAGCAATTCTCTCACCTGGAGAGAATGCAATCTCCCACGAGCCTGACAACCTTCATCTTCAGTATATCTCTCCAAGCTAAGCCAGACATAGGTATCTAAGGAAGTAATCAACATACTGGTCATAGTAACAATCAAGTTTAATGGCAATCATAATTATCTCTATGCCAGAACAATCAACTATAGATCATATCTTATGATGGTCAAATGATCCTGGATGATCCAGAATGGAGTAATTCCAAGCTACTTGATTGCATGTTCCCAATTTCACACTTGTCATGTTGAGAACTGCCTTCAACCACTTTTCCCCTCCTTATGACTTAGGATAAAAAAAATATCCTAAATTTACACTTTTTAAGGAATATTAATACAATATTCCTCACTTTGTGATTTTAAAGAAATATTAATATAACATTCCTTTTTTGGTTTAATCCCCTTTAACCCAACCCCCTTAACCTTAGCTAGTGGAGTTAGCCCCCCAAAATGTTTTATGTGGTCGGTCTGTTGCAGGGATATATTTTTTTATTAAATTTTCTTGTGATTACATTTACAAAATCAGTATAGATGTGTTGATCTTTACATCCAAGCTCACTAGCCTCAAAATACACAGATCACACACTAAAATCAATGCGCACATAACTTCTAGGTTGTGCACACCCTTTCTTCAATGTACCACCCTTTTTCCCTTACACATGTGTGTGTTACATCATGACTTATATAAAAAAGGCTTCTACGGCCTTCAAAACCCTGCGTACTAAGTCAATGAACATTGAATCTAGGGTTGAGCACCTTTTCCTTTAGTGTGTCATCCTTTCACACTTACACTTGTGCGTGTTGCATACATTAAGTTGTTTCACTTTCAGTGGGCCATTCATGTGTACATACATAGGTGCATGCCAAAAAATTTAAATTGTGTGTTGTATCAATTTACAATTGTGTGCACTCCTTTGGCATGAGATTCTCATGCACTAATTTAATGCACACAAAACCGAACCAACAAACTTGTTCCATCAACTCACCAACTTATAAGTAAAGTACAGTTACATTCATATGTACACTTGGGGTTCAGCCTAGGGATATTACATTCRCCTCCTGATCCATATGGATATCGGTGGCCACCCACCTTTTCCAACTATCTCAAAATAGTTTTCTGRCAATTTTGGTAATTAACTATTTTTAGCAGTTTTCACTTCCAAAGTCGTTTTGAGGTGCTAAATGATGTTTTTTTGGGACAAMAGGTTTKAAATATATAAGTTCCTTCAATATTTCACCTAAAATAAATCTCCTTGATGATACCTTTCCAACGRGATATCATACACCTAAAACGGAGATCGTATGCAAAAGTTACGACCCCGGGAAGTTGATGTACTAACTTACCCAAACCGCGCCCACATGACTTTTGGCACTTCTTCTCCTAGGGTTAGGTTTTTGGATGTCTAGGGTTTTTTAMATTCCTTCTTATTGTAAAAATGCCTTCAGATCCTCATTGTAATCATCTTCTTGTGGATGAGCGCAACCGTCACATCTCTTCTCAGAGATAAAGCCACCACCATTCCAGCAAGCTTGTTTTTGCTGCATTTTACAGTTTCAACTTATTTTGTTATTCAATAGAAAACCAGTTTTACTATATCTTTATTATTTTGTGTTAAGAACCTGTTAATAATCTGTATTCATTTCATTCTACTCATAAAAAATGGATCGATGGTATAAGAGCGGTTTTCTCCTTGTCGTCTTAATGCATGTCCCCAACGAGGTCGGAGTACAAAGAGTTAGGTATCGAGCTTGTTTCTCTTAAGGACAAAAGATCTCACACGCCCAAGCGACCTCTCATGGCAGGAGAAAATAAATATGATGGGACATGAGATCCTTTCGAATTTTTGATTGAGGAATCCCTAACATAACAAAGGAACAAGATGATGGATAGTTTCACGCAAATCCTTTGGCAGCTACCAACAAGCAAGAAATCTTCTTCGAACAGAGGTGTCGCCCCTTTCAAGGTACAAATAAACTTCGATATTCCTATATTTTAAGGTCATATAGATGCAGATGTTGTAGACAAGTGGTTGAATCTACTAGGAGGGTATTATTCTGTCCATAACTTTTTGAATAGAGAAAAGATTAATTTTGCGCTCCTCAAAGCCATTCCCCATGTCAAAGATTGGTGGGAAACTTTCTGTGAGAAAAATGAAACATAGGAACCCTCATTATTTACAGTCACGACCACCTAAGAATCCTTCAGAGATGCTATTAAGAAAAAATACTACCCTGTTGGAAGTTATGACGACCTGTATACCAAATGGACCACACTGCGGCAAGAAAGAGACCAAGCAGTGCGAGATTTCACAAATATTTTCCATACCTTGCACACCAAGATGGGTATCAAAGATTCGGAGTGACATATTATGCTAAAGTATCGTGGTGCTCTGCATAGATACATCCAGAATGAAATGGAATTTCTGGAAATATCATACTTGGGTGTGACCTACCAATATGCAGTCAAAATCGAGCAGAAGCTCAAACAAAAGACGCAGAAATTTGGGCCTAGGAACACCTCACAAAAAAATACAGGAAATGGTGGCCCCAACCCATAGAAAAAAGGGCAAAGAAAAGATGGAGAGTATCAGGACATCCATTCCAAGCTACAAGCAAAGAAGGACCCCGGAAAGACAAACAAATATACTAGGAAGTGGTGCGACTTCCATAATATCCCTTGGCATAACACTATTAACTGTCGCTCAAAGCAGTCGCTAGTGGCCGAAGTGAAAGCCTCTAAATGAAATGCATATTCTGACTCTGAGCTAGAACCAAAAAGGGAAAGATGAATCATTGACATGGAACCTAGTGCCACCGTTTCTACCACCAAGCTCCAGCCTGGTGAACCAAACGATCCAAAAGAAGGAGTGTGCCTCTTCCGTTCACAGATGTGGGTAAAAGGCACCCCATTGCACTTCATCTGTGATAGCGGTAGCCAGAAGAACCTCATCTTAGTAGAGGTCATCAAGCGGTTGGCCCTGCCGACAACGTCGCACCCACAACCCTACACCATTGGATGGCTACACCAATAAATCAATCTCCACGTCAACCAACACTATCGACTGTCATATAACATCAAGCCCTTCAAAGACGAGGTATTGTGTGATGTTTCTCCTCTCAAAGTTTCTGATGATCTTTTGGGCAAACCTTATTTATGGAAACGTCATGTTGTATATGAGTCTAGGCCTCGTAGTTTTATTATTACTTTGAACATGAAATTGTATAAGATACCCGAGGTAGTCCCACCTAGTGCTATTTCCTTGATCTCTACTAAGAAATGAAGGAAGGTCATCTCTTAGACGTGGAAGTTTGTCTTCTTTGTGATTTTCTCTCATAATAAGTGAAAGATCACAGCCACATCCAGGGTCTCTGCGGTCGACCTCTCCACACAGTAGAAGCAAGTATATAAGGTCGTGGAAGAATACTCAGATATCTTCTCCTCACCTACATGGGTACCTCTGCACTACCAGGTCAAGCACCCCATCGATCTGACCCCCGGTGCACCGCTGCCCAATGGGCTAGTCTATCACCGCTCTCTATTAGAGAATGAGGATATCAAGTGACAGATCCAAGAACTACTCCACGAGGGGCACATCCATCCCAGCTCATCACCTTGTGGGAGCCCAATCATGCTTGTACAGAAGAAAGATGGAACCTGGCGACTCTGCATTGATTACCGAGCTCTGAATAAAATCACAATCAGAAATATGTACATGATTCCTTGAATCAACGACCTCCTTGATCAACTCACAAAGGCCAAATACTTCAATAAGATTGATCTGAAGTTTTTCTACCACCAGGTCCTGATAGAATAGACAAATGTATGGAAGATTGCCTTCAAGTCAAAGGAAGGCCTTTTTGAATGGTTAGTCATGCCCTTTGGTTTGACAAATGCTCCAGCTACTTTCATGAGGATGATGGACGATATCCTGTGACCATTCACCAATACTTTTGTAGTGGTGTATTTGGATGACATTCTCATTTACAACAAGTCTTGGGCCAAACACTTGCAGCATATTCAACAGGTTTTGCACACCCTACGACAACACAAACTATACGCCAACTTGGAAAAATGATCCTTTGGCATGGACATGGTCAATTACCTGGGCTACATCATTGATCAACATGGTGTACATGTGGATCCAGCCAAGATCCAAGTCATTCATGATTTKCCAACCCCAACTACACTCACTAAGCTTCGGAGCTTCTTGGGCCTTATCAATTTCTACTGCAGGTTTGTGTTGGGATTCTCCCATATTGCATGGGCCCTTAGCCAAATAAACAGAGGTGGTGGTAAGGAGAAATTTTTGTGAGGTCGGTCCCAACAACAAGCATTCGATGATTTGAAGTAGTGCTTCTTCTCAGCCCAAGTAATTTCACTACCAGACTTGCGAAAACCCTTTGAGATTGAGACAAATGCTTTAGACTATGTTGTGGGCGTTGTTCTCACTCAGCACGACCACCTTGTGGCCTATCATAGTGAGACACTATCAGATGTTGTCTGTAAGTACCCTACTTACAAAAAAGAAATGTACTCCATTGTGGAAGCCTACCGCCAGTGGAGAAATTATATTCTTGGGAAGGAGATAGTCTTCCACACTGATCATAAGCCACTGCAGTTCATGTAGACATAGGGAAAATTGAAGAATGACCTCCATCAAAAGTGGTCAACATACTTGCAACAATTCCACCTCAACATCAAGTATAAAACAAGAAGCACCAATCGTGTTGTTGATTKCCTCAAAAGACCTCCAGTCATGACACTCACCATGATTCTAGACTCTTGCAGACATGAGACCTTTGGATGTCCCCAACTCTATGAGACAAACCTAGACTTTTCCACCACCTACCAAATGTTGGGTGCAAATAGAGTTGTCAATAATTTCCATCTTCAGGATGGGTTGTTGTGTCATCTRKGCCATATCTATGTTCCATCAAGCGAGCGAGCGAAGCTAATCTGGGAAGCCCACTACAGTTGGGTGGTAGGACACTTCGGTGTCGAAAAGACAGTGGTAATTCTACAAAGAAATTTCTACTAGCCGAAACTTCGACAAGAGGTCAGCAAGTATATCAGGTCCTGCACTGCCTACACTATTGCCAAACTGACCACTAAGAAACAGGGCTTGTACACCCCTCTTCCTACTCCTGATAGGCCATGGGAATTCATCTCAATGGATTAAATGTCAAGCCTCCCATCCACCAAGAGGGGAAATGATTGTGTTTTTGTGGTTGTTGATCGCTTTTGTAAGATGGTGATTATGGTTGCCTGCAGGAAGATCATCACAGTAGAGGCCACTACCAATATCTTCTTTGAACGAGTCTAGGTACATTTCAGAATCCCATAAACCATTGTCTCAGATCAGGATAGTCGATTTCTCATCACATTCTGGTCGAGCCTCTGGTCACTGCTGGACACCAAGCTCACCAAATCCATGGCCTTCCACCCCCAGACAGATGGCCAAACCAAGGTTGTAAATTGAATGACTGTATATATCCTTCACATGTATAATTCAAAGAACCTTCACACATGGGATGAGAGCCTTCCCTATGTCCAGCATAGCTACAACCGATCCCTTCATAGCTCAACCGGCCACAGCCCCTTTCAAGTGGGTTTGGGATTCAAACCATTGGGTCCCATAAATGTTGCACTCCCCCTTGCGGTCACCTCGACCGACTCATCTCCTGCTCCAAATGAATCTGACAAAGCCACCTGGTTCATTGAGTGGATGCAGCACATCCACCAATAGGTTCAGGATATCCTACAGAATTCCAATGACAAGTACAAACAACGCCATGATCAACATCCGATGCCACATAAGTTTCAGGTGGGCGACAAAGTTTGGTTGCACTTGCAGAAAGAATGCCTTACAGGACCACATTGGAAGCTTCATACAATCAATTATGGGTCGTACACTATCACAAAGGCCGTGGGGGATAATTATTTTGAGCTCACCATTCCTCCTTTCCTTGGACTACACCCAGTGATCAATGTGGATCTCCTTCACTCTTATTTCCCACCATTCTTGGACACCTCAGAAGTAGTAGAACAGCTGACACAAACATATCTCAACCCCGACTACATACAATAGGCATCCAATGATCAAAATGTGGACAGACAGATCAATGGAAATCGACAGCAAAGGATCCAACTTTATCGAGTCGTCAAAGCAAGGCAACTCCTGCACCAAGGCAAGTGGCTCACCCGGGGCCAAATTCAGTAGAAATTTCCTCATCTGATGGGGGAACTCAACACAATGGAGACCACTTCTTACTAAGGAGATAGGATTGATCCATATGGATATCGATGGACACCCACCTTTTACAACTGCCTCAAAACAATTTTATGGCAATTTTGGTAATTTACTATTTTTAGCAGTTTTCACTTCCGTAGCCGTTTTGAGGTACTAAACGATGCTTTTTTGGGAAACAAGATTTTAAATATTGAATATTCTTTTATATTTCACCTAAAATGAATCTCCTCGATGATACCTTTCCATCGGTCTATCATCTTCCTAAAACTGAGATTGTATGAAAAAGTTACAACCCCAGGAAGTTGATGTACTAACTTACCCAAACGAGGCCCACATGAATTTTAGCGCTTCATCTCCTAGGGTTAGGTTTTTGGATGTCTAGGGTTTTTGACATTCATGCTTATTTTAAAAATTCCTTCAGAGCCTCATTGTAATCATCTTCTTGCGAATGAGCGTAGTCGTCGCATCTCTTCTCAGAGATAAGCCACCACCATTCCAGCAAGCTTGTTTCCACTGCATTTTACAATTTTAGCTTATTTCATTATTGAATAGAAAACTAGTTTTAATGCATCTCTGTTATTTTGTATTAAGAAACTGTTAATAATATGTATTCATTTTGTTCTTCTCAAAAAATCCGGATCACCTCCCCCTTATTTATGCATTGTCCTCCATGTAGTATATATACATGTACAATACAAATTTCAAAGGTTCTCAAAACGATGCAAGTACTTTTCTCTCATAGCATCCTCATGCTCCCAAGTTGCATCCTCATGGATGTACCAGCTCTATTGGACCTTTACTAGCTCTATGGCTTGATTCTAGAGATGCTTGATCTTTCGATCCACTATGCACACCAGATGCACCTGAAAACCACCTTCTTTCTCCACCTGAATCACATTCCAATCAATGACATGATTAGTATTATTTACATAATTTTTAAGTAATGATACATGCCATACATTATGAATATGCATTGATGTAGGAAAGGAAATCGTATATGCTACAGGCCCAATCCTTTCTAGGATTTCAAACGGCCCATAAAAAAGAGCTGTCAACTTTGAGCAATTTCCCAATCTTAGGGAACTTCTATTGGACTTTACTTTCAAGAACACATGTTCCCTCACTTTAAATTCCTTGTGATTTCTTCCCTTGTCATCATAACCTTTATGCAAATCCTGAGAAACCTTTAAATTCTGTTTTATTTTTAACATCTTCTCATCCAATTCCCTGAGTAGTTTTGACCCAACTACGCGGTCTGCTGGGTTGTTCCAGCTTACTGGTGTGTTGTATGTTCTCCCATATAGTGCCTAAAATGGGCTCATCTTCAAGGATGATTTGTACCCATTGTTGTAAGTAAACTCTACCAAGTGTATATAATCTTCCCATTTGGATGGTTTATCCATGACATACATCCTTAGCATATCTTCTATTATTTGATTCACCCTTTCTATCTTCTCATCTAACTCTGGATGATAAGTTGTGCTAAAATGTAGATTTGTTCCAAATCGCTTGAACAATCCATTCCAAAAATTTGAAGTAAATTTTGGATCTCTGTCAGACACAATTGTCTACGGAATTCCATGTAATTGACCTATTTCTTACAAATAAGTCTCATCTATGATAATTTCCTTATGAGTACACTTCACTAGAATAAAATGAAAGCTTGGTAAGATTATCCACCACTACCATGATAGAATCGTGTTTCTTGTTAGTTCTAGGTAGTTTAGTGATAAAATCCATTGTTACCACTTCCCACTTACACTCAGGAATGGGAAAAAAGGATATAGCATTCCAACTATATGTCTATTCTCAGACTTGACCTTTTGACATGCCAAACACTTGACAATGAAATCAACACTTTCTTTCTTCATTCCTGGCCAAGAGTATTGACTCTTGACAACTGCAATAGTTTTTTGATAGCCCAGGTGTCCAACATAAGGTACATTATGCATTTCTCCCAATATCATATTCTTCAATTCCAAATAATTTGGCACATAAATGTTTCCTCTGTATCTGAGAATTTCATCACTTTCCATCTTATAGTCTTCAATTTTCTACTTTAAATTACCTTGCTGAAGTTTTTCCCTTAACTCCATATATTTATGATCTGACTTTGCAGCTTCTAAAATTATATCCTTCAAATATGATTGATACATGCTAATGGTTGTAGCATGTATCTCATTCACCCTCCTACTGAGTGCACCATCTACCTTGTTCTCTTTACCTTTGATATTTTTTATATCAAAATTATACTCACCGATGAAATCTAACCACCTATTTTTCCTGGCATTAAGGGATGGTTGTCCAAACAAATATTTCATACCACTATGGTATTTCCTCAACTCAAATATTTTCCCCATGAGTTAGTGTCTCCACATTTTCAAGGCACACACTATGGATGCCAACTCCAAATCATGAGATGCATAGTGACTTTTATGCTCCTTCAACTTCCTTGATTCATAGCACACTACATATCCATTCTGACTAAAGACTCCACCCATTCCCTCATTGCATGCATCAGTGCATACACTGACATATTTATTTGGATCAACAATCCTCAGTATTGGAGCACTTGTTAATAAATTCTTCAAGTGTTGGAAACTTATTTCACAATCCAATGTCCACTCAAACCTCACATCCTTCTTCTGCATAGAAGTGATTGGATGTGAAATCCTTGAGAATCCCTAAATGAATATTTTTTAGTAACCTGAAAGGCCTATGAATGATCTCACCTCTACGACATTCCTTGGTGTTGGCCAAATTTCAATGGCCTTTATCTTTTCTGGGTCCACTATTATCCCTTCCTCTGAAACAATATGGCCTAAATAATGATTTTTCTTCCAAAAAAATGAACACTTGCTCAACTTGGCATACAATTGATTCTCCCAAAATATCTGTAACACCATTCTCAACTATTCCTCATTCTCTTCTTCAAACTTAGAATAAATAAAAATGTATCCAAAAATACAATGAAAAATGTATCCAAGTAATTCATGAATACACAATTCATGAGACACATGAATACAAGTAGTGCATTTGTTAACCCAGATGGAGCCACTGTGAACTCATAATGGCCATACCTTGCTCTAAAAATAGTCTTGTTGATGTATTCTTCTTTAATTCTTACCTGATGATATCCCGACTTGAGATCAGTCTTGGAGAATATTTGTGCAGCTTTCAACTGATCAAAAAGGTCATATATCCTTGGCAAAGGATACTTGTTATTCACAGTTACTTTGTTAAACAACCTGAAGTCAATAGAAAGTTTCAAAGTTCCATCCTTTTTCTTTACAAACAATAATGGGACATCCCAAGCTGACACACTTGGGTGTATATATCCCTTCTTCATAAGTTTTTCAAGTTGCATTTACAATTCCTTCAATTCGGGTGTACTCATCCTGTACGGAGTATTATATATTGGAGTTTCCCCAAGAATCAAATTGATAGAAAAGTCAATGTCTCTCTTAAGTGGAAATCTTGGTATCTCCCTGAACACATCTTCAAACTCTTTCAGGACTGCGCAGTCTTCAATATTTGGCACGTTGTCTTTACATGTGTCTTCCATCTACACGGAAACTATTTGGCACCCTTTTCTATAACTTTTCTTCAACTACAAGGATGATATGTATCTGGCAATTACCACTCTATGAATTCCTTGTACTCTTCTTAAGTTTCCTTCCTCATCCAGAAAATTAAATGTTTTTTTATAACAATATAAGACAACATGATGTTGTTCCAACCAATCCATACCAATTAGGAAGTCATGGGAACCTAAAGGTGTAATGTTCAAATATACGTTGGTGTTCAGTCCATTCATGTTCATTGGAAATGCATTGACCATCTTATTAATCTTACTTTTAGCTCATGTAGCTAGCTACACTATCCAAGGATTTCCAAGCTTACTTCTTGGCAAAAGAAATATTTCCACCATCTTAGGATCTAGATAAATATGACTAGCTCCTGAATCAATTAAAATAGCAATGGGATGATTATTGATCTTACCTTATACTTCAATCATGTGTGATTGAAAATCATCTTTCTTGTTTTCCAAGGCTACATAGATATTAGGTACACTTTTTCCCATGTCTTCCACGGTTTCATATTTCTGCACATGATGAACAATCCTCACTCTTTCACTCCTGTGAGGGCAATCTATGTACATATGATCTCCCTTACAACCCCAACATTTTTTTCCTTGGAATTTTCCCCAATGGCTCTGTCATTCTGGATTCTTTAGTAGTTGGCTTTTCCTGATAGTTATTTTTGAAGAATGATGGCTTAGTTACCTTCTTCCTTTGTTCCAAATTACTTTTCTTCTTGTCTTCCCAAGCTTTCCGGTAAGATGTTTTCCCTTTTTGTTGATCATAAAGGCACTTATCCCTTCTTGTAGTTTCCTCTGATGTTTTGGGATCATCATATTGTATTATGTCATTGATAAATGGTGGCATCCCACAAAAATATCTCTGAATCTTAACTTGATCATCTTTGATGAAGGAAACATATTTCAACAATTCTAAAAACCTTCTTTCATACTCATCTATGGTAATACTCTCAAGATTGAGTTCAAAGAACTCTTTCATTTTCTTGTCATAATATCTATTAGTCAAGTATTTCCTTTGAAAATACCTTTTGAATTCTCTCCAAGTCACCTTATTCTCATCAATATGTTGTACTTTCAGATATTGGTCCCACCACATTGATGCTTTTCCCTTGAGCTGATAAATAGTTATTCTACCTTCTGCCTGTGAAGAGTAGTTATTCAACTAAAAATAATTTCTCATGTTTAGAAACCATGTCTCTACATCCTCATCCTTATTATGTTCACCTTCAAAATTAGGAGTCTTGATCTTGTTCATTTCCCCCTATAATTCATCCTTCTTAGGTTTCTTGACAAGACTTGAACTACTGTGCGCTCTCCTAGTGGAATTCCTTGGAGAGTGATGGAGTTGACTGCCAACACTTTTGTTTCACATTGATATTCCCATATTATCATGAGATTTATGGCTTCCTGATCTGCTTGACTAAGTATTCTTATCTATATTCTTTTCTATTCTATCCAATCTTTGCATAAACTTGATTTTGAAGTCTTCTTGTTGCTCCTTAGCTTTCATAAGCCTCTCATTTTCATCTTTATGACTCAGGACATCCCTTTGAATTTTTTTTATGGTTTCTACCAAGTTCATGCTTTCTTCCTTACCTTCTCCATGTCCATTTGAATTTGTACCTTCATTACCCATGTGAACATTCATTCCTCTTATCTCTTCTTCATGGATGAAAACCCCTTTCACATCCTCCATGATTCTAATATTGTGTTGATATTGTTTTGATCTAATGTTTTTAACTATRYAAAATGTCCATCCAACAAAATTTGTTAGGATAGACAATTCAACAAAACATGAAATGATGTACAATTCTATTTTCATAAGTTTTAGAATCCTCTCTTCTGATTTCTTGGAAAATTAAATTTTCAATCAACTTCACATGCACTACTTCTCAATTATAACTTCATAATTAGCATGCGTTAGTTTTACACATGCAACACTAAAATGTAGCGCATGCACCACACACTTCTAACTAATGTGTATACTTTTCAGTCGCGCGCTAATCTCCATTCAACACAATTTTCATGTTGTGTATCAATATTCTGCGTGAATTACCAGCACTACACCACACCACTTCAAGGTTGTGTTTTCATATTGTGCTCCAATAATTATACCCTTGATCAATGTGAATATGCACACACAACATACCTATGTTGCATGCACACCATCAATTCAAGTTGTGTTCTACCAATATTCCAAGCGTATATCTTGTGCATCAAATTATTACTCGTGAGCCACAAACTCTGCACCCTACGATGCCAAAATTAGCATGCTTTTCTGTGCACTTATATCTTGCGCACACTACTAACTATACCCTATGCAGTGCCAAAGATTAGTGTACATACTCTATGTACCATTATTTTCTTTGCAACGCCAAAATGTTAGTGCGCACATATGCACAAGAGTATTTTTCCACATTATTGACTCCACATAGTATAGTACCCAAATTTTAATGTGCACTCATGTTCACCTCTAATTTTCTGCGCATCACTATTATTTAGCACTCACAACATTCTCAACACTTAACTAATCCTTCATAGATTTTGATGAACAAATTGGGGCTTTTTCTCAATTCTCAACCAATTTACACCATGGACTTTCTACAACTATGAAATTTTTTTGATTTCAGTCTAGTACATCCAAATTCAACCTCTACAACAACAATTATGGTGTGTTCCACTGGTCGACATTTATGGTGTGAATTTCTCCAAATTCCTTCACGAACTGTGAATATTATTCAAACAATTTCACTAAATATGACGTGGTTTCTTTGTAACTTCAAATTTGATCAATTATTTTCTGAATTTCTTAAACAGGGATTAACGTTAAGGATATCTCATCACTCAACCAAATTTCCCCAAATTCTTCATGAATTTAACAACAAAAATTGGGGCATTTACCCAATTTCCCTCGATTTCTTCCAATTTCCATCATGGACGCACTGTAACTGAAAATTTGGCCACTCCAAAATTCAATTCTCTGCGGAAATCCAACTTGCAATGAATTTAACTCAGCCCATCTAGGCTCAATGTCAAAACCTGGGCTCTAATAACAATTTGTAACACCCCTGGACTCCTGCGGTGAAATGCCACATGAAACTTTCTTGCTTGGATACCAATTTACCAACAATTCCACCAAAATTGATTTGACACAACTCTGTCACTAATTAAAACATATATAATTACTCTGCAATGCATGATTATATACATATTCATAACATAATTATACACAATCATAATAGACTTATATATGTATCATAAATATCATAAACCCATGACAACAATTGCATAAATATTAATACAAACATGATTTAACACATAGTTTGGCACTTATCTTTGAAATAAAGGCACCAACTACGGGAAGACCTTCCATGTTCCTCCCAACCTTACCAAAATTTTCATAAATATCAACAGTGGTTCACCCTTGAGCTGGGGCTAAAACCCATACTTGGGTAAGGGTTCCCAACTAGGCTAAAGTCTCTCACTCAAAAGGCACTTAGTCACAGGTGACGCGATTACAGGAAAGTCCATCATAGATGCAAATTCACACTGAAAGCCTACAATATCTCATTCCCCACATGCATGTCCCACCTTAGTAAGTGTGCCCCTTATATTCTCAATAGTACTTTGGCTGCCCCACTTCCCTTCTAGGGCTTCAACAACAGGTCATACAGGAAGTCTTAGAGCCATGTCATTGCAATTTGGCACCTCTTGAAATAATTCCCAATAATTCTCTCACCTGAAGAGAATGCAATCTCCCATGGGCCTGAAAACCTACCTCTTTAGTCTAGCTCTCCAAGCTAATCCATATACATGTATCTGCAACAATAATCAACATATTGGTCATAGTAACAATTGGGTTCAATGACAGTCACAGTTGGCTCTATTCCAGAACATTCAGCTATAGATCACAACTCGTTATATTTGAATGATCCCAGATGATTCAGAATGGACTAAGTCCATACTATTTGACTTCATGTTCCAACTTGACACCTTTCGGGTTGAGAACTGCCTTGAGTCCATAGCATGTTCTGAACTTGTAACTTGTCATGTTGAGAACTTCCTTTAGCCATTTGTCCCCTCCTTAGGACTTAGTATAAAATAATGTATCCTAAATTTACACTTTTTAAGAAATATTAATATAATATTCTTCACTTTATGCTTTTAAATAAATATTAATATAATATTCATTTTTGGGTTTAAGCCCCTTTAACCGAAACCCCTTAACCTTAGCTAGTGGAGTTATCCCCCCGAACACTTTTACGTTGTCGGACTATCGTAGGGATGTAATTTTTTATTAAATTTTCTTGTGATTGCATTTACAAATTCAATACAAAAGTATTGATCTTTGCATCCAAGATCACTAGCCTCAAAATAAACAGATCATGCACTAAAACCAATGCACGTGGAACTTTTGGGTTGGACACACCCTTTCTTCAGTGTGCCACCTTTGCACCCTTACACAGGTGCATGTTAGATCATGACTTATATACGAAATCTTTATCTGGCCTTCAAAACCTTGTGCACTAAGTCAGCGCGCTCTGAATCCAGGGTTGTGCACCTTTTCCTTTAGTGATCCATCCTTTCACACTTACACTTGTGCACACTACATACGTTAAGCTATTTCACTTTGAGTGTGCCATTCATGTGTACTTACATAGGTGAACACAAAAACATTTTAATTGTGCATTGTATCAATTAACAACTTTGCGCACTCCTTTGGTGTGATATTCTCACGCACTAACTTAATGCGCATAGAACTAAACCACCAAATGTTTTACATAATCTCATCATCTTATAAGTAAGCATAGTTACATTCATATGTACACTTGGGGTTCAGCATAGGAGTATTACAAATTAACCTCAGGTCTTCCCCCTCCATGCCAACACTATACTAAGTTCTTAGAGAGAGTGTTGTAGAGCTTGATATTTATTTATTGGCCTAATTATCATTTCCATTACTAGCTATTGGGTTTGTATAGACTACATTGAGTGAATACCTTTCTCATCAGGATAAGAGGAAATATCCATATGCATGGCAGAAGACAAATGCTATTTATCCTCCATAAGATAAATAACTCGATGCAAAATTGAGAGATAGAGCTAAGATAGAGATAAGAAAACTATTTCCACAAAGGATCCATTTTGGTGAAGCGAGTAGGCTATAAGTCCTTCATTTGCAAATCAAATGGTTTCAGCTTTCCCATTTCATACCACAAGGAAAGTGGAAAACAAAAATATGGCTACTAGAAGGGTCGCCTCTAAATATTAGAGAGAGCACCATGTTCCCTCTCATAACCTCACTCAACCGACAAGGTTGAAATGCCAACAAATGTATTAAAGAATATCAAAGGGACTATGTTTCAAATGTGACATCAAGTACAATAAGGGGCATACATGTGGTGAGAATAAAATATTCTACAAAAACTATGAAGAGAAATAATATTAAGAATTGGAAGCATCACAAGATATAGATATATAAGAGACTACTCCAATGATATCTTTTCATGCATTGGTTGGCATCGGTACTCCACAAACCCTCAAGATACAAGGATACATCAAAAATAAAAAAGGTAATAGTGTTCATTGATTTTGGTAGTACCCATAACTTCATCAATTACAAATTAGTTAAATATCTCAATTGCTTTGTATTTCTAGCACCAAAGTTTGAAGTAATGATTGTAGATGGAGGTACCATAAATTATTATAGGAAGTGACATAGTATTAAGCACAATACGAGGGAGAATTTATTATATAGTCCCATTCTTTCTATCCAAATGGGTGGTGTTTATGTTATATTAGGGGTCCAATGGTTACAATCGTTGGGAACAATGACGCTTAATTTTCAAGACCTTTTCATGATATTTTTCTCAGAATGCAAGGAAATTGAGGTTAGAGGTATCAAAGGGAAACCCTCTAAGGTGATAATCTCTAATAGCATGAAACAATTATTCAAAAAAGGACACCATGGTGTAATTGCACAATTTGTCTTGCTAAATGTTCAAACATTTATATCCTCTACTCTAGTGGATCTCCAAATAGTTATCAACAACCATTCCAAGGTGTTTAGAGAGATTCCTAATGTTCTTCCACCTACTTGTGATCATGACAATGTTATTCATTTGCAGCTAGTAAGTGTACCACTTAGCATTAGGCCTTACAGGTATCCATATGCAAAACAAAGTGAGATTAAATGTATGATCTATAAATGTTAGAGAGGGGAATCATTGAACCTAGCCAAATTTCTTTCTCTTTATCAGTAGTGATGATTACAAAGAAGTATGGTTCATGGCATATGTGTCCATATTATAGACAACTCAACAAAATGACCATCAAAGATAAGTTTCATATTCCTTTCATTGATGAATTATTACATGAATCGCATGGAACAATTTTCTTTACTAAGTTGGATCTTTGTTCATGATATCATCAAATTAGAATGAGGCAAGAAGAAATTCCCAAAATAGCCTTTAAAACACATGAAATTCATTATGATTTTTTGGTTATACCATTTGTACTTACTAATTCACCTCCAACATTTCAAAGCTTGATGAATTCTACTTTTAAAACCTTAGAAAATTTGTGTTGGTATTTTTTTATGGCATACTAATCTACAACAAATCTTGGGAAGAGCATGCACAACATGTTGATAGAGTATTACAATTTTTGGAAGAGAAAAATATTTATGAAAATCCTTCCAAGTGTTCCTTTGGGGTTCAAGAAGTGGAATATTCGAGTCATGTTGTATCTCATGAAGGTGCAAAAGTGGACCCTAACAAAAATAAAGCTATGAGGGAATGGGCAATTCTAAAAACCTTGAAGAAAATTATAGGATTCTTAGGATTGATAGGTTATTTCCAAAAGGTTTTCAATAACTATGGTCAAATAGTGGCACCTCTAACAACATTATTAAAGAAGGAATTATTTTCTTAGACTCAAGAAGAAACCAAACATTTTGAAAAACTTAAGGAGGCTATGTGTGTTGGAACACTTACTTATACTAAGAGGCGGGTGAATCAATATAGGACTAATTTTTATTTTATTTCAACATTTATCAATGTGTTATTATAAAAATTAATGATAAATATACAACCATACAATCCATAGTACACATATATTTAATATGGAAACCCAAATGGGAGAAAACCAAAAAGCAATTCTTTTATAAAACCATGTAGGCACCAACCTACTGTCAAAATATTCATAGACACCAACCTGCAAGAGACATAAATTCCCTTAGATGAGCACCAAATGAGCACTTCCTATAGGAACCAACCTACAACTACAATATTTGTAGGCACCAACCTGCAGAAGACACCAATCCCTTTAGCTGAGCACCAACTCAACAATATGTAGGAACCAACCTACAACTAGAATATTTGTAGGCACCAATCTACAGAAGACACCAATCCCTTTAGCTGAGCACCTACTCAACAATATGTAGGAACCAACCTACTAAAGACACCAATCTCCTTATTCTCTCAATAATGTCAAATATTCTCTTTCCCTTAAGCCTTCACTTGCATAAAACTATTTCTTTTTCTATGTTGTCACAACACATTTGTTTAGTTCAAATTCTTCTTGATTTAAGAAGTTCCTTAGACCTTGCACCTCCTAGCCACCCTTAAACAATTACATTCTTCTTTCTTTCATTTTCTATGAAATGAAAACCTCCAAGCCTCAGGTATCTTACTCCCACATACACTCTTGATCACTCACACACCATGCAACATGAACAAGGCATCATTATTTATATTGACCCCATATATCCAATAGTTTGTTCACATACAGAAAGGAATCACACTCGTGGGGTCGGCTCCAACTCCTTGATTTTTCTTCAAAAATAAGCGTCACAAATCCTTTGACACTCCATAGAATTCAATTATAGAAGTCCTTTGAAACCGACCTCAATCTCCTCCTTTTCTCTCGCGGTCTATTATTTGGTTCCATTGTACATGCATTGATGCACAACTACTGTCAGATGATACCCTTGATCAAATATCAACCATTGATCTTCTATCACTGGCCACCATAACACTCACCACGACCCTAACACTTCACAACTGTATGATCTGGAATCTAATTCAATGTCGGTCATCGATTTGCTCCAAATTACTTGCATATTGGGACTGTCGAGTATACTCGATCACCAAGCCATTGGGCCTTCCACTTTTCATCCACAAACATTTTCCTCGATCTGTTATTCCATTGAGCTTACCTGATAACCAATCTCATTGGCCCATTGGGAGATTGGCCCACCAGGAATTCAACTCTGTACCTCAATTATTTATCCTCATCTGGCATGCCACCTGTTGATCGAACCACCAAGATCCCAGTCCTACCGAGCCAACATGCCCTCAATCCCTCAACACCTTCAACTAGCTCCCCTAATATTTCGATATTCAATATACCAATACACTATCCAACAAATAGTCCAATATTCACATGACACATGGCCAAATTACAATGCAACACATGGAACCCACGGTGCTCACCATACCATTGGGCCAGTGGGCCTTCAACACTACACCACTTCTTCAACCTTCCAGTATCTCATATGTGATACTGTTGATGTAGCCTCCATGTGGACCCATTGAAAATGTGATATATGATGTGGCACTGACACATTACTATTGAATTCATGACATTCTCCATCCTTGTTCATCCACTATGTTGACTTGGCACCAGTACATGACCTAACATGTGGAAATGACATGCCTACTTTTGTGGTTATGATGTGGAAGTTTTCATGGCTCTGACATGGCATCGACCACTGGGGTATCATTCACTTCAACACTACACATTTACCATTCTTATCAATCTAGTATTCAACCTTATCCATACTCTAATTTTCATCACCAAGCAATTGACTTGCAGAGGTATCTACCTACCAGGGCCCTAGAACTTCAACACTACAATGCTCCTCCAATCATTCACTATCCATTCTATTGGTATAATTACGCGGTAGATGATGTGGTCTCTGTTATGGCACATAATATCACAGGTATCCTACTGAATACACAACAAAATCTCCCTAGGACCAACCTAGTGATTCTAGATAGAAATTGGTTTACACTTCTATGGTTTTCTAGATCTAGAGAAAATAATTCCCTTTACACCAAATAAGAGTAGATCAAAACACCTTTAATCTAAATGTTGTTCCTGTATGTCATGGATGATGTAGATCTTAAGTTCCAACTCTAGCTCCTATCACCTGCTCCTTGCACACAAAAAAAAAACAATACCAATCTTCTTCTTTCTCTAGTGTCAGAAATAATCGATATGCTTCAAATCTAATTTGATTTATCATTCATAGAATCAAATCCAAATATATTGCATGATTGACACAATACTTTTTGGAAAACCATTGATCTATTAATGAATATAAGAGAGATACATCAAAACTACATACCTTATATGTTGATGTGTTGGATGTTTCTTGTGATGACCCAGGTTCTATTCTAGGTTTCCAAAACAACCATGCAAACCATCAACCCTTTTAGAGACTAGAAGGAAACACTATGCACAAAGTGCACAATATAGTCTCACCTGAGATGGCTTATTGGTGACTGCAAGACCCAAATGTTTGTAGTCTTGGAAGGGAGTCTACTATAGGGATGTCAGAAATTATTTCTACCTCAAAGGCATCAGATCTACTATTCTAACATGTCATTATATCTAGATCTACGATTCTGTAACCAATTGCATTCATTCATCATTCATTCTGTAGTAAATATTCAGACTATTCTACTATGCACTACATTTAACTACTATCAGATTCATTCATTCATCATAGAAAATAAATATTAGGAAATAATAAAAACATTGCACATGAAGACACAATTTTACTGTGTGTTATAACCCTAAATTTCACCACACATGCAGACCTGGCATCAAGCCATCTTACTTACTATTTTTGTCAAGTCAATACATAGCAACTCTTCTTAAAAACAAAAATTGAAGATGTATGCACCCTGCACCACTACTGCCTATGTATGTATGCTAGATGCACCTCTAATTCCCATGTACATATGCTAGCTGTGCCATTGCAGCCTGTGTATACCCACAAAATTTGCAAAAAATAAAAAGATGCAAGGGATTCATTGAGATTACGGGCTATTGGGTAGTTTCCCAACCAATTGACCACCTATAGCCCGTCACCCAACCGAATAACCATATTTTTGTCATATAAAAAGAGGTTTTGGGGTCTCATTCCAAGGAGAAAACATAGCTAGAGTGAAACTCTGCCCATTTCATTTTCCCCCCTTGCCCCAATAATTTGCAGCCACATTGTCAGTTTTGAGTCATAATTCCCTATTCTTGCCCTTTTTCCTCATCCATAAACCTATGCCCATTCTCTAGAGAGAACTGTGAGAGAAGAAGGATATGTGGAAGTAGTTCGATCTTGGTGAAGAGGACCCTAGGATTGGGTTCGGGGAGAAATCATCGATCTCATTTCGTAAGTAACTCTGTGAGATAATATAAATAAGTACTTTTTCCGTCCTACCATATGATGTGTTCAATCTTCATGTTTGATTTACATTTTGTTATGACATCTAACCCATTAATTCATATATAGAATACATGTTCATAGTTTCTTGTTTATCTTTTGGTGAATGTAGGTCATCCTTGGGAGGATATTTGCAATCGAGAAGCGACTGAACGCATTGGAATCGACACGGGATGCAGAGTTTAAGGTAAGACTACCGGATCCCTATACTTTGTACTTTATGCATGAATGTGGGGTGTTGTCAGGATATTTTTTAAAAGTAGGATACTTTAGATGGTTAGCTCCACCTACGCTTTAGAACCCTATTGTAGTCCGTAGGGGGGTTTTCCCACTATAGTAGAATTGGTGACCATACTGGGGAGCCTCTAGGGTTTTTAGGGGATCGTTTTGGGTGTCTTAATCGGTTTAATTACCTCTTTGAGTTCTCTGTAAGATACTGAGTCTTTAAGGGATCTTATTATACCATACTAGTATTCCCTGCCTTGTCAGCTTTGACTGTTGGTTTTATTTTTTGAGAAGTTACAGAGGTGTATGCGGCCTGCAGTGGGTCTACCTGCGTACATACGCGCTTTACCTTTGGACAACTCGCTTACATACGCAGGATTCTTAAGTGTCAGTTGTGTGCCTGTGTCAGGAAACCTTTTTCTCAAGAAGAGACAGTCATTCTCTTCCCTGATTGAAGTCTAACTTCTCAGGGNGCTTTAGAACCCTATTGTAGTCCGTAGGGGGGTTTTCCCACTATAGTAGAATTGGTGACCATACTGGGGAGCCTCTAGGGTTTTTAGGGGATCGTTTTGGGTGTCTTAATCGGTTTAATTACCTCTTTGAGTTCTCTGTAAGCTACTGAGTCTTTAAGGGATCTTATTATACCATACTAGTATTCCCTGCCTTGTCAGCTTTGACTGTTGGTTTTATTTTTTGAGAAGTTACAGAGGTGTATGCGGCCTGCAGTGGGTCTACCTGCGTACATACGCGCTTTACCTTTGGACAACTCGCTTACATACGTAGGATTCTTAAGTGTCAGTTGTGTGCCTGTGTCAGGAAACCTTTTTCTCAAGAAGAGACAGTCATTCTCTTCCCTGATTGAAGTCTAACTTCTCAGGGGTTTCTTGATTTAGTCCTGGTCTCTATAGTTACAGTCTTTGAGCCTAGGTTTGGTGTTAGTTTCTTTATCTTTTAATGATTGCTTGTGTTTTCGTTGAAGGGTTTTTTTTATAAGTCTGTGAGTCTTTTCTTTTTTATCCTTTATGGTTCTTTTAGTGACTCCCTACGATCCGTAGTAGACCCGAAGTCAGTTTCTTGGGTCTTGTCTTGTCTTGTCTTTACTTTTCCCTTTTACTTTATTTAGAAGAAAAGAAAAGAATTCATTTTCAAGTTTCCTATTTTTGAAGCATATATAAAAAAACAAAAAGGATTTCACTTTCTTGTTTGGTTAAGTAGTTAGGTTATTTCTCTTTACTTGTCAAGAAGAAGAGTGCTTTCTTAAGTTATTTATTGAATACTTAGGACTTTAGGTAGCTCGTAGTCGAGCAAAATTTATTTTTGATTTTTTTCTTTTAAACGATCTTAGAAAGAAAAGTTAGTTAGAAAAGTTGGTTAAAGAGTTTTCAATTTACAAATTTTTGTTTGTTAAAGAAGAAGTAATTTTGTTTCCACCATTTTCTCTTCTCTTTCACCTCTTTACAAACACCATCCGTTTCATTTCCGTTCATTTGACTTAAGATAAACCACTTAAAATTAACTCTTAATTAAAATTAATCAGGCTTTCATGTGTGTAGGGTCCATCAACTAGATTAGGCTAGAGCCTTGATTTAGGTTGGAGAGGAAACTCTTCAAGGCTATAAAAAAAACATAGGAGTCTGTGCTAGGGAGTGAAAAAAGTCCAGTAATGTGGAAATTATTCGAGAAACCCCTCTACAACAGGGGTTAAACACGAGGTCGCATGCAGAAAGGTAGAAGAGATAACCCCTCCACATCTGGACTAATCGTAGCGGAGGAATGCATATAGAGGACTTATCTTGGGATTATGTTGATCACATTTGACACGGAGCTTAGTGGGTCTCGAATCCGTTCGAGGTCCTCAGTTGTCTTCCATAACACTTTCTTTCGATACCCTCGATAGGTTTCAGGCTTGATACCCTACTCATTGCGGTCCACCCGACTGTTGACTGTACCCGCACGGTAGTTGTTCACGAGATGGAAACCTAGTTTCCTTTGATTTTAGGGACTTACACAGGTGACTTTGGGTGTATACCGCAGTACCTAGGGAAGACATCGGGCCACTCTTTGCAGAGTATACCCAGAGCGTGCTTCTGTGTTCAAGTTTCACTTGCACCGATAAGTTTCTCTAGTGTTACATATCATAGGAACTTTTTTCTAGTGTTTGTTTTGGTCTTCAATGTTAGAAATACTTAATGTGTATTTGATCTTCTTCCCAAGCCATATCCAAGAGGAGAACATTCATTTTCGTAGGGAATGACTATTTATGGCCTTGGAGCAGAAGCTCTTGGTCCATATAACTCTCTGATCACATACTTGTCAGTGCCATTTTTGATACAGCTTGCCCCTCCAAGGGTAAAACATCACGAGCGTCAGATAATCCTGCAAGCAGCGATGGAAGAAAATGTTGCTACTTCGTCAGGGAGTCGTCATACTCCCTCTACGAATGCCACAAATGGGGGTGTTATGCATCCTAAATCACCTTCGTAGGTCCGGGCCATTATGGTATCAACTGCCTCTACCTTGCACAGTTGTATGATTTCTTCCATGGTGGCGATCACTGCACCATTTATGCAGAGTGAGATGGGCCCTCCATTTTCATACAGGATGCCCAACTTTGATACAAACTCAGTCCTTTCCAACTCCACCCTACAGAATTTGGGTCTAGGGAAAGGGCTCTAATTCTCCTCTGCAAGAGTCCATGGGGGGAACCTCATCCCATTATAATGCTTTCCCTTATGATGGGGTATATGGCTCCATCGTCCCCTAAAGCTGGCGATGATTCTTAGCGACCCGCTTTGGCCAAACATGAATTACAACTTATTCAGAGTAGGTATTCAAGGACCTTATTCCAGTACCACACAGGTGGGTTATTTGTCGTTCTCTTTATTCGATGTGTTTGGTAACAACAATTTCTCATCAACCTCTTTCCCGACTGGGGGAAACCCTAGTTTTGGATCACAAATCCTACGTAGGGTACTATTCCTACGTAAGGGGCACACACTTCTCGGGGACCTTGGAATGTCGTGGTAGGATCGGTTCCATATGCGAGGGGATGTTAATTAGAGGCAACCCTTCATAGTTAATGGAACCCCGAGGCAAGGCGTACCTATAGTAGTCATGTCGGCAAGGGGTAACCCTTTCCAAAACCTTTGGAGCAAAACATCGGGAGTTTAGTACCTATGACCGTCATATCGAAAGGGGGTAACCCTTTCCAAAACCTTTGGAGCAAAACATCGGGAGTAGTCCCTTCTCAGCTCTCAACGTCCTATTACAAGAGTCAGTCGATGATGTCTCAACCAACACAACATCTGAATGCTAGTCTAGGCTATGGTTTTTACCAAAACCTGAGACAACAACCTAAATTTTCCTGGCAACCTGGTCCCAGCAAAATCCTAGGCTCCTATCCTCCTGTACATACTCAACAATCTAAGCTACCATTTCTGGCAACTTTGCATTTTCTAGACTTGTCAATATTATTGAATGACCCAATTTTTCAAGATCCACATTAGTATGCTATGCCAACCAAGTTGCCCTCGGACATTCCAAATTTTGAAGGCAACCCTAACAAATATCTAGGTGATCATGTGACCACATTTCACCTATGGTGCTCATCCAACTCTTTGAGGGACAACTCCATCCAATTGCGTCTGTTTCAACACACTCTTATCGAGAGTACCGCGAAATGGTACATTGAGCTCGACCGCTCAAGTTACTCTACTTTTGGCGAATTGGAAATGGTTTTCTTAAACCATTTTCAATTAAATGTGAGATACGATATCGACACAGAACTGTTGGCCAACTTTGAGAAAACAAAGGCTAACCATATCTATGATCACATCCGAGAATGGCGACACCAGAAGAGTTTGATTAAAGTACCAGTTCCACCAGCATTCCTGCTGGAATGGTTTCTTAAGTCTTTGGTACCCCAACTATCCAAGGATGTAGAAATGTCAGGGGTATTTTATGTCGGGGGTATTTTCAAAGGAAGAAGCGATAATGAGAGCTCAAAAGCTAGAGATAATTTACTCTCAGACTGGTTTTCTTTATGAAGTTTTTCCATATGAACCACGGTCTATTCTTGATAAGACCAGACACAAGTCTGGGCCACATGCTGACGACATTGTTGGTTTAGCACAAGAAAATCCCACTGGTCCACTATCAAACCAATTGCAACAATTTTTGATACAGCATACAGTGGCTATCCCAACTCCTAGATTGGTTGCTCCCCCTGCTTAGACATCGAATGTACACAACGTGCAATCGACGAACCCAAAGGCCAACCAACAAGTTGAAGGGAAGGAAAAACAATGAAAGATGGGTAAGGGGGATAAGAAACCCACCGATAATGATGGTGGGGAAACACAGAGAGAAAGAAGTTGAAGTATCCATGCAACCTCTACGTGAAATACCACCTGACTCACATGTTCCCTCGATTCGTGGAGGCCCAAAATTTATTGGCATAGCAACAACCTGCAGTGTTAACAAACCCATTTCCTCATGGGAAAAATTTAACTCAATCCTCTGCGAACATAGATGGGGGCAGTCAGGGACCCCCTTTGTCATCTAGCAATCCCTCGACCTCAAATATCTATATGTTGAAAGGTGACGCTCACATAACTACTAGGGAACATGATTACAGAAGGCCAAGTACTACCGAAAAGGGTAAAGAAACTGAAAACTCGTATGTTCCTCTCTAGATCGAGAGAACGATGGGTGAAACAATGACACACATCCTGAAAGGGGCGTTCAAGAAGGATTCACATAATCGAAACGCGAGGGCAACCCAGAACTACTCTTTGGTGGAGGATTTGTCACAAACCCCTTGCGCAATGTCTACTTTGGAGGTCCTCCAGAGTTGCCCTTTGCAAAGAAAGGCTGTGCTAGCTTCCTTAGGATTCACTAAGACATGTAATCCGGGAACTATCACGCTTGATACAACCAACTTGAATCCTCATCTCCCATACCACGTCACATTTTAGATAGTAGTGGCTCACCCCACAAAATCGTCTACCCCGAATATTTTTTTACAGTGGTTGATGAGGGCGCCTTGACATGTGTGATTTCGTTGGCATATTGGAAGGCCATTGGCCATCCCATTCTGTCTCCTTCACCTACTCTTCTTACATCTTTTGACGGTCATTCTTTAAGACCACATGGAATCATTCCTTCTTTCCCCGTGCAGTTAGGAGGGAAGACCGTGTGTGTCGAAGTTGAAGTGGTCGATGCACCTCTTGAATACAACCTCTTGTTAGGAAGGAGTTGGACATATGCCATGCATGTAGTGGCTGCCACAGTTTTTAGGGTCTTGTTGTTTCCACATGAGGGCCGAATCGTGACCATTGATCAATTTTCCTTCTCCATACCTGACCCTTCATCAGGGGCATCCACGGTCCTGGTGATTGATAATCCACAACCCGATGTCGTCAACATGGGGGTTGGTTTTTTCCCACCTCTCATGAGTAATTTCGATTACCCTCCTCCTTCCAACAATGTCAAAATGATATTGGTTGTCCTCGACCATCCTAAGGCTGAAATCTTTCCAGTGTCGTCGTTCCACACAATTTACTTTAATGATCTGTGAATTCTTCCTTCCCCATCATCCATGATGGAAGGGACAGGGAACCATGGCATGTCCATGCCCTTGTCCGTGACAAAATTTATGTACTCTAGAGTCCAACAAGCTTTCGTTGACCCCGATCCAACTCACGCACGGGATTTAGATCTAGTTCTCGAGCCTGTCTGGCCTCAAGGTTCTCTTGCCACTACCGATTCTTTAGACTTGGTCTTTCCCTCTAACGAGGAAATTTTAGAGGCATTGACTAGTCTGGATAGACCCTGGGATGATCTCCATCAAATATCATATTTCCTCCCAGACTTAGGAAGAATAGAGGCAAGAGAATTTGTGTTGACTATGACTGGAGATAGGTCTTGTCCTATCAATCCTCTGGCTATGCATGCAATTTATGCCAAGGGTAGTATGGAAACCATCACTAAAATGATACCTATCGATATCTCCAGAACCCCTGGTGTCGTGGAGAATGTCTTCGTCCGAGCGGACTGTTCCCCAAGGAGATTAATATCTATACAGATTTATTTAAATAATTCCACGATGTTTTTTCCTAGTCTTATGAGGAAATTCCACGCATTCATCCAAGAATCATCGAACATGAGATTACGACTTACCCTGATGCCAAACCGTTCTGGCAGAAGCTTCATCCGTTTAATCCTCAAAACTAAGAAGCTATTAAGGCTGAAGTAGAGACAATACTCAAATCTGGTTTCATCTACCCCATCCAATTAACTCAATGGGTGTCAAATCCCATTCCAGTCAACAAAAAGCAAGGAACAATTCACGTATGTATGGACTTCCATGATTTGAATAAGGCCTCTCCAAAGGATAATTTCCCCACCCTATTCCTTGATCAGATCGTCGATGAATGTGTAGGTTGTGAGGTCTTTTCTTTCATGGATGGTTTCTCAAGATACAATCAAATACAGATTAAGCCCAAGAACCAACATAAAACAACTTTTATCTGTCCGTGGGGTACATTTTCTTATCGGAAGATACATTTGGGCCTAAATAATGTTGGAGCCACTTTTCAGTGGGCCATGTATTTTTATTTCCACGATATCAAACACCTAGTCAAGGATTATCTCGATGATTTAGCATCATGATCTAGAAAGTGAGATGATCATCCCACACACCTCTGAATTATCTTTGAATGATGTTGCTACTATCAGATTCACTTGAATCCAAACAAATGTAGTTTTTGTGTGACATTGGGTCATCTATTAGGTTTCATAGTGTGAACAACAAGGATCATGGTCGATCCTCTAAAGGTTGAGGCAATAATTCAATTGCATCCCCCATGCACAATCCCTCAACTTCAGAGTTTATAGGGAAAAGCCAATTTTCTTTGGTGTTTCATCGCAAACTATGTCGAGATCACTAAAGGGTTTATGCATTTACTGAAGAAGGGAGTTCCTTTTCATTGAGACGAAGTTGCTCAGTTCTCTTTCGAAGCATTGAAATGTGCCCTCACGTCTGCCCCTCTTCTTCGGCCACCCAATTATAATAAATATTTTTTATTGTATTTGGCCATAGTAGAGTCGACCATTGGTATGGTCTTGGTTCAGGAGGATGATCTGCTTGAAGAACATGTCATTTATTACCTAAGTCAAGGCCTGATTGGACCATAACTCAACTATTCACACGTTGAAAAACTTGTGTTGGAAGTAGTACATGTTTTCCAACGGTTCCGTCACTATATATTGTTTCACAAGACCGTCGTCATTTCCATTGTGAATCTGTTCCAATATGTGTTGACACGACGTGTAATCGACGAAAATATCAGTAGATGGATCGTTATCCTCCAAGAATTTGTCTTGGATTTTGTGTCTACGAAATCTAAAAAGTAGTTGGCCTTTGCAGAACTTATATCCGAACTTCCGATAGAGTCAGGTGATGTTACGCCCGAAGAATCACCGATTAAAGGAGATATTTTTCTGATTTCATCTTCGAACCCCTAGTATGGAGATATACTAGTCTATCTCCATAATTTTAAGTGCCCCTCCTCTGTTTCTCATGATGAGCGTCAACGAATATGCCATCAAGCAAAACATTATCTCATACTTGAAGATACTTTGTATCATTGAGGTGTAGATTGCATCCTTCGTCAATGCCTTACTCATGAAGAAGCGAAACTCGTGCTTAACAACTGCCACACTAGAGCATGTGGTGGTCATTTTTCTGGGTTGGAAAAAAACCAAAAGATTCTATGAGCTGATTACTATTGGCCGACGTTATTCAAAGAATGCATTGAATCAGTGAAGAAGAGCCACCCGTGTCATATCTTCTCACAAAAGATGAGGGCACATCCTGCTCCCATGTTTCCCTTCATAACAGTTGGCCCCACCACCAAGTGGGGGATTGATTATACTACATGCCACCCCCCTTCATCCAGGGGTCACCACTATATCATCGTAGCAGTAGACTACTTCACCAAGTGGGTCGAATCTATGCCAACGTTCAAAGATGATGGAGAGACAACAACTCTCTTCTTATTTAATCATATAATAGCAAGGTTCAACGTCCTAAAGGAGATTTTCATTGACCATGGAAGTCACTTTCAGAATAAAATGATGTTTACATTAACTTTAAATCTAGGGTTGATGTAGTGTACCAATCGCTCACATACTAATTTGTAGTCTACCCGTTCACTACCGAGGTTTCCAAACCTCTCAATTTACCATTATACATGAATGTTTACATAATTGGTACAGGAATTATAAGCACATGCATTTAACACAATTAAACACACTTAATTCTCAGAGTAAAACATATGGGTACTGC
>SNQJ01S0047716.1:56757-105396 GCA_010110895.2 Picea sitchensis
TCTACACAAACTCTAGTTCTTTTTTCACTAACCATCTTTCAATATCCTTCTTAGTGGGATTCCATGGCCTAAAAATCCCCTTCTAATACTTCATTCTCTTCATTGTCCTTCTTAACAAGTCCCCTCCAATCTGTTCTTATGGGTTCCAGCTAGCAACAAAACCATTTTTTGGATGTTTCTTGGGATGATCCGGGTTCTACTCTAGGTTTCCAACAAAACCTTGCAAACCATCAACCCTTCTGGAGACCATAAGGAAACACTACGCACATAGTGCATAATGCAGGCTCACCCGAGATGGCTTATTGGTGACTCTAAGACCCATATGTATGCAGTCTTGGAAGGGAGGCTACTATAGACATGTTAGACATTATTTCTACCTCAAATACATCAGATATACTATTATAACATGTCATTATATCCAAATATATTATTTTGTAAGCAATTGCATTGATTCGGCATTCATTATGCAGTAAATATTCAGACTATTTTATTGTGCACTGCATTTTACTACTATCAGATTCATTCATTCATAATAGATAAGAAATATCAAGAAATAAGACAAGCATTTCACATAGAGACACAAGTTTACCATGGTTCACCCCACTTGGGATACTTCCACACATATCTGGCATTATTTTCTCTTTTATTATTCTTCATCAAAATTTCACAGCGCTACATGCATTACATCTAAATCCAGGTGAAGATAGTGAGGCTGAAACGATCGCACCAATATCCACATCTTGCGACCTTACCCTCGATTACAATGCATATCTCTCTCTAAAAAATGACTCTAATATCATCTCCAAAAATAGCTCCATAACTTGATCACTCAAGAACAATAGCTAGATCTCACTAGCTATCTTACAACACATAGTCAGGTTTGTCCACTTTCTAAATTCCTATGCACAGATTATCCACTTCATTCTTCCTTTGAATTTCCTACTTCCTAGACATTGTTTTTCCTTGTTATCCAGTGCACGCTCCTTTTCTGATCCATTTTCTAATTGTCTTCCTTAATTTCTGCGATGTTCCCCAAAATGGCTTGCGCCAACATGATGTCATTCTCCCTTGACTCCTTGCTCATTTCTCCTCCTCAGCTTCTTTATCATGCTAGAAACTCTAATTTTTGTATGTGATAGGTAGGAAGATATCTTCTGCAAATGCACAACATAACAATACTCTTGAATTCTCTCCTCTTTCACAATACTTATATATTTTTTTATATATCTCTTTGGTGGAGGTTTGTGAGAGCTTCTAGGTCTTATAGAGACCACTAGAGACTTGAATGTTGTGGTTTCCTAGGACCTTTCCATGAAAATAACAACTCATACCTCATATATATCCTCATAACTATTTAAATATTGGTTGTCATTGATTTCAATCCTTGAAGGAGTCAAGAAGCCCTTGAAGATGTCAAGAAGCCCTGAAGGTATGGTTATGAAACCCGATGTTGATAGAGGAAAAATGAAATGAAGAACAGTGTAAATCAAGGTAACTTATTCATGGATGGAAAATGCATATCATGTTGTTTCCTATGATATGTGATACACCACGTGATTCCTCACGGTTGAGGAGTTATGGACTTGTGAAGTTGGAGGACCCCGAAGAATGATCTAGAAGCCCCTAGAAGGTCAACAAGAAGTTACAGGTCATTCATTAAGGGTAAAGTAGTTGCAACAATAATTTAATTAAGGGTAAAGTTGTTGAAACAAGAGAGTGTGGGTTAGCCCTAAAATAAGGAAAAGAGTTAAAATAGTTACAAGCTATCCCCTAAAGTAAGTCACTTGGAAAGTATAAATAAGACTAGAAGAGACTCTTATTAACACCTATTGAGAACATTGAATATCTATGTTGTAAATTTTTATGGGTAGGTACTACTGATAGATCTGAAGCAGTGATTTTGATGCAATGAAGTTCAATGAAGAGAGAAGTTGCAAGAGTTGATGAGACGAAGTTGAGCCTATTGTTCTAGTGTTTTCTTGAGTCTATCCACAAGTTGTAGTGATGGAAGAACGTGTACATCCATGAGTTGCAATGACGAAAAAGAATAGACATCCACAGGGTTCAATGAAGGAAAACATGAATGTACAGAGAAGAAAAGAAATCTGTAAGTTACAGAGGAAGTAGGGTGCAGACACCTATGAGCCATAGTGGGACAGAGCATGAACATTTGCAGTTTTATAGAGCACATGGCACCGATCTATTGAGAAAAATGAATCTTTGAAGATCAAATCCATCAGGTCAGCTATAGGTTGAGAGGTATGGTTTACTATGTATGTTAGGGTCTATATGTATTCTGCAATAGTCCAACACATAAATGTCTTAGTAGGTCATGAGTATTTAATGTGGAAGACATTCTTGTGGATATTGGTATGAGGGTTTGAGTGGTAAAATTTGATGAAATATAGGAATAGTGATGGGTTGTGGAAATGACAGTGGCAGACTAGTAACAAGTTTATTGATTTAGTGGTAATGATAGGTTGCCTATATTTATATTTTTGGGTGATTGGATGGGGCAAGGAAAGGGAGTTGTATCCTCCTTTTGGTTGGTTCTGGAGAATTTGGGAGTTAGAGATTCCTTTAGGTTGGATCCTGAAAACTAAGGGGGTTGGATCCTCTTTCTAGTTGTAGCTGTAAAATAAGGAAGTTGGTGCTTCCTATGAATGTATTTCTTCTTACATAAAAGAAATTCATTATGTGGTTTTCTCCCACATTGGGTTTGTTATAGTGCAAGTTGTAGGTTGGGAAAATCCCGACCCAACCACAAAGAAAATAACCAATTTCACTTCAATGTAATTCCCACACTTCAAGGGAGACTAGGTCACTCTAGGGAGGCGATCCCGGTGACCCTAGGGGGATTGAGATGGAGATTGAGAGAAATGGAAGTGAATCCCCTAGAGTTCAAGTCTAAGTGGAGTAAAAATTTGGACGATATTCCTTTTAATTCAAGAGATTATTTCCCCAAAGGTATATTACTTATATGGATGATTGTACCTTCCCGACACACAAGAAAATACAACTTGCACTGATATATGTTAGTATGGATCATAAAGTTAATATTTCTATCCCTAATTTTCAGCAATAGATGACGGTTTATATCAGCAAGTAAGAAATTCAAATCAGCATGTAAAGCATAAGATCAATCAACAATATTATCAATGAGTATGGAAATCAGGTATGACTGAAAAATGACACTTTAAGGTTGAATAAATCAAGTTGTTATAACATGTAGTTTATGCAGAAAATTGCAGCCTTATGTATATAGCATTCAATGGTATGCAACAGCAAAATCAACCATGGAAAAATTCCAAGAAGTAGACCAAAAGGTGCACCCTAGTTAGTAGACTAGGTGAGTGAAGTTAGAGAGCTAGTCTATGGTTAGTTTAGGATTTAAGAGAGTGTTAGTAGCTAGGGTTATGAATCCCTAATGGATGTAGGTTAAATTTTGTAACATAAATTAAAGTAGTGGGAGAGAGGGGACACCCTATTAGGGGAAGACTCCTCTCAATAAGGAAAACCAACTTCAAGCGAGAAACCTTTCAAAAGATCAAAATTTGCATTTCCCAAGGATATGATTTTATATCTCCAATGCAAATTTGTTTTTATTACTAATGCCTTTACTATTGGGTTAATGGAGTCAAATAAATAAATATCTATAGAAGCTACCTCCTTGGGGTTGTAATCCATTTTACTTCAAAAGGCAAGTTTCTCTAGCTAGGGTTTAAGCTAAGAGGGTGTATACCCTTATACTTCTCTTAGAAAACCCTTGTTTAATCAATAAGATGAAGCATAAAATTATGAAGACTATGGTGGAGGTGTATGCCCGTATACTTACCACCTAGATCCTATCAAAACAATCCTTTACTTAAAAACAATGATATCATAAGAGTAAAATACCATACCAAAATCAAGAAAGATGCCAAGATAATCCACCATAAAAGATATAAAATATACATCCAAGGTTGGTTCCTCACTCCTCCATCAACCATTTATCAAGATAGCCATAAACATGTGCACAAGAGACAAATAGAGCCAAGTGTAGTGAAAATTTCAAACCAATAGTTCTCACAATGAGGGAGATTTATGTTAAAATGAGATCTTATGATCTCTTATAAAAAATGTCACCAAGGTGAATTGTCCACAAATTAAGGGGTAAACCACATGATTATGGGTCAACAACCCTAATCTTTCCCCCTTAACAAAGTAATATTAAACAATTCATTTAAAATTTCACTTTTGCACAAATAAAACCCTAATTTTCATGGACATCACCCCTTTATGGGATGTTTTGGCACTAGGAGAAGGTTGTTGGTGAAGTAGGAGGGTAGTAAGGCTTCCAAAATCCCCATTTCAAGCATCCAAATGTCTTCCTTCATGGTAAAATCCTCAAAACTTCCAAGTGCCAATGCATATAATCTCACCAACATGCCCTAGCCCCCTAAACATGACGTTAAGCTCAAAAAGAGGACAATTTTCCCCTCCTGAGAAAATCATTTGGAAGTGAGGTATGGGCTATGTCAACCAAGTCATCATCAATTCCTTCCCAATCTAATCTTTCTCATCCGGAATGCGGGACCTTGGCATCAAACCTATGGGATTTTAGCCCCATGGAATCCCAAGATAGTCTTGTTCTCCCATAACTGTCCACTAACTATGTCCTGCAAAGACAAATGAGCATGACCTCCAAGGATATCAAGCCATAACATAATGATAAGTTAATCAAATCAATAAATAAACCATCTAAGAATTTTCATCAAATATCACTATATCAAACAATTAATTGCTCAAATACATTATGTGACTTGTCAATCTTGAATATGGGAGGGTTGACGAGGTGTCCTATTGGGTAGTAATTTCTCTGGGTCAAGGAGATTTTCTAAGGCATCCCTCTCTAATCCATGTAAAGTGGATGAAGTGGTTGGGGTCAAGACTCAATGGGCATAGGGATCATGACATAAAAAGGGTTGTAGTGTCTCATTCATGGGTGCCTTTGTAGAGGGTGTGTGGTACCTTTGTCCGCAATGCAATTTTTCCAAGCCCATTAATTTCCTTTTATCTTTCTTTCTTTGTTTTATTTCAATATATAATAAGGAGAGGTTGAAGGTCACTGTCCTAGTGTGGTGACCAGATGATGGTAATGTCACCCACAAATACCTAGTGGGAATGAGAAGGTTGGCTCGTGATGAGACCCCATTTCTCTCAGCCATGCAACTAAGAGCCATTTCCCTGGTTTGGTGACTAGATGATGGCAATGTCATACCACTAGATATTCATGGACGTGATAGGTTGTATCGTTTTAAGACCTACTATCCTTCAACTAACCCTTTAAGCATTATTTATTATATTGTGGGTCCCATTTACTCAAATATAAGTGTTTCATTACTTTCTTGGGTGATTCTTGGGTGAAGTATCTGGAAGGTTTATACAAGGATTTTATCTTTTACCCAACATCAACTGTTGTCATCCTTCAACCCCTTCTTCCAATAGAATGAGGGACAACCCCTTCTTGGGTAAATGCACCCTAAAATCCCAAGAGATAAGGAAATGGAGGGGAACAATGATGGAAAGTGGTAAGTATGGTTGGGAATGGTATGATGGCTCATTAAGGGAGTTCCCAGTAAACCCATCCCCAAGGAAAACCACTTACTAGGGCACAATGTCAACCACCAAGGTGAAGTAGGGAAAAAGGCATAATGTCCAAGCATATATCATGAAATCTATAGCAATATAAGATACAACATATTCAACTGGATTAAATATTGAAATGATGCTCACCATAATACTAACTTGTACCTCATGGAGTAAGGTCCAATGCCTTCCAGAAGACAATTGGTGTGGTGGATTCCATCTACAAATATGTGACTATCTGTGGTGGTGAGTGGGGTTTCCATCTGTGCAAAGGGTACTGTTGGTAATGTAGTCTCTCGACACTCCATATATGCAACCTGAGGGCCTCGAGACATAATCTCCTTAGTTATCCACAAAATGGGGATAACATCTGACTCCTACTTAGGGACATGTGCTCATTGTAGAGTGCATGATAATCACAACATCTCCTGGTAGACATGTGACTCCAAGAAAACATCAAACTGTCAAGTGCAGGATGGCCTACTGATCCTTGTTCCCATATGATGATAATCAAAACCAACTAAACTAGAAAAAGAAAATTTTGACATTTTTTTAAAAATTTCTAAGCTAAGCATGAAATCAATATGCAAGTGGAGAAAAATAAGAATGAAATGCATATAAAATAATATTAGAAATCAATATGAAAATGAACGGAATCAAAATGACTTACCTACTTACATGGGGCCTTGGGGCCCTGAATATCACATGTTAGATGATGTCATGTGAAGTCATACAACCAATGCAACCTTATAATCTCATCAAAGTATCTCCCCCTGTGCTTAATCATACAATACAAGAAAGATAAGTCAACCATATAATAATCATGAGTATGAACAAACATATAGTTGATCATGAAATAAAACTCATGAAGATGGGCAGGAGGGAGGAAATCCTACTAGAAAGAGAAACCATCAACCCGATCAACCTGCCTGAAAGTGTAGGCACAAGACCAATCAATCCATCTTTGAAGTGGGATACTATACATAGACAATGGATCGGTTTCATATTCACTTAGAATATCATTTATCCCTAAAGGATGAAAAAGGACAATAGATCCAAAGAAAACCCTATGATTTCCCAAATAAGGGAAAATGGGGTAAGTCACATCCTTACATAAAAATTTCTTCGTTAGACTAAAAACATGTCTCTTCTTTGTCTACAAATCCCTTCCCAAAGTCTCAACATGAAAGTAATTATGTTTGTTAGTATGGATCTCGGATTGCTTTGGGTGGGCCATGACCTGATGTCTATCAAAATATGAGTATGGTGGTTGAAAATCATCATGAAAATGTTGCATCAGGTCATCCTCGAATGGATGGAACAAATCCGTAACCATACCATCGGGTTGGCACATATATGGACCATATGGTTGTAAAAATAAATCCTCTAATGAAATTCTTTCTATATCCTTTATCTGAGATGTTCCTTCATTTTCGTAGATAGGATCTCTGTAAAAAATGAAACAACCCAAATCCTATATGCATCTCCCAATCTGTATGAAATCATCATTGTGATTGCCAACTACAAGACTATTTTTATTAGGGGACAAGCCTAATATCAAAGGCTTGGGTTTTTCTCTAAAAGTATGCAGTTTTAATAGATTATCATGTGACATAGGCTACTCAATCTGCGAGGTTCATTGTTGGATGCCTGTGATACAACAAGAGATGACCAAATTTTATTTTTTTCTTAATAAAGATGCATCTAGGCTCTGAAATAATCACATGAAAGAAAAGAAAAAAATCACAATCAACAAAGGAATGGATTGGCAAAGAGACTCAAGCTATATAAGAATTCTTCCCCAGTATGGTTTCTAGTTCTGTTATGGGAAAAAATCTCACAAGGATCCTACTGAATACACAACAAAATCTCCCTAGCACTAGCCTAGTGATCCTAGATATAAAGGGGTTTAGACTTCTATGGTTTTGTGGATCTAGAGTAAACAATTCCCTTTACACCAAAGAAGAGTAGATCAACATACCTTTAATCTGAAGGTTGTTCTTGTATGTCATGAATGATGTAGATTTGAAGTTCCAACTCTATCTATTATCACCTTCTCCATGCACAAAATCAACAAACACAACCAATCTTCCTCTTTCTCTAGTGTTAGATATAATCAATATGATTCAAATCTAATTTGATTTACCATTCATAGAATCAAATCCAAACACCTTTCAGGATTAACACAAATATTTGGGGAAAACCATTGATATATTAATTAATATAAGAGAGATACATCAGAGCTTCGTACCTTAGATATTGATTCCATTATCCCTTGACTCCTTTCTCCTCCTCCTCAAATTCTTGATCAGGCTAAGAACTTTGATTTATGGCTGTGATAGGAAGGAAGAGCTCCTCTGCAAATGGAAATCATAACAATACTCTTGAATTATCTCATCCTTCCCAATGCTTTCCTTTTCTATATAACTCTTTGGCGAAGGCTTGGAATAGCTTCTATATATTCTAGTGACCACTAGAGACTCGAATGTTGTGAGTCTCTAGGCCCTTTCCACGAAGATACAACTCATCCCTAGTTTGTGTCCTCGTAGCTCCCTGAATCTATAATTTTCATGGGTCATCACTTGTTGCAGTACTAGTGTCATGCAATGGACATTACTTGTTTTCCACTATGTTTCTAATGATGATCTCCAAAAAGGGATCAAATCTTAGGAAAAACATGCATTTTGTCTCACGTCCTCTTTTGGATTCCCTTCTGGCATGTAGGGTGGAAATTAAGGCTATAACAATATACACATGGAGTTTTTTACTGTTTTGGCTTCTTTCATGAAGAATGACATGGAACCTCATGGTTCGAGCATGAATATTGATGTAGCATATGAGTTGTCTCACCAGGGAATTGTCCTATCATCCCATTGGGAATTCAACATTGCCCTGATGCTCCATTTTTTCGATATTGGATAAGTCAATATCAGGCCACTGAGATATCATACCACCAGGTCCCAAAAAAAATTACAAAATGTTTTAAACAAACCTTCTGGTACACTAGTATTGGATGTAACATGGACCCCACAAATTAAAAGATAATGCCTTGCGCAGGGTTCCATAGTGATCTGAAAATGAAAAGGCTTGAATCTCTTTAAAATTGCAAGTGAAATGGTATGTGCTTGGGTAATAGGATCAAGTTACAAACACATAAATATTAATGATTTTTTTTACTTAATCATGAGAAGCATAAATAATAATAAACAACCATCAAAATACACACATTAACACAACAAAATGATAGAGTTCACCCCTCTCTTGGGCTGCATCTCCTAGTCCAGCTTCCAATGGATCATTTTCATTAATTCTCAAAGTGTCAAAATCATTTATTTACAATGATCATAATGAGAAATGGACGGCTTCAATGGATCCATAATGTCCAAAAACCCCTAGTTGGGCTCTTCATGGTCCTGGTTTGGCCAAAAACTGAGTTGGAATCACTCCCTGGAAGTTTCTCCCAATTATTTGATGTCTCTTCTCGCAAAAATGCACCCAGGAGCTGACTGAACTTGGCTCATGAGTGTTTCTTGTGCCAAAAACCCAACACGCACACCATGCCTTCCAGCAAAATTATGGAAAAGAAATATCGTCACGGATTATTACTTTTCGCCCCTTTTTCCCAAAGGGGTCCACCTAGGTCTATGCCCTCCATATGCCCACATCCTAGGTGCTTAAGCCAGAACCCATTGGCTAATCATTCCACATGTGGTTGAGTGAAAGTGGTATGGACATGTGGTTGGGCACGTGGTCATAAGACCATTGGATCAATTGAAAAATGGCATGTCCTTTTGTGTGAAGTCGATTGAAAACCCTGTGCAAAATGTTTGTTGTGGTTCGGTCTTATGGTAGCAGGTAAGGCCAAGGGATGGGGCTTAGCCTCGACCCTTGAATGAAACCATATGAAAGATTTTATACATAGTTTAAGAAATATGGGTAATAAATACCATGTGGGCGGGCTGGTAGCCCAACCCTACCAAACCATTAGCCCGGACCAGAGGTCACGGGTTCAACCCCCCACGAACACAAACCAAATTTTATGCCTCGCAGGTTCAACCCCCCACGAACACAAACCAAATTTTATGCCTTCGAGGGGGTGCCACATGGCAGCCCATGTCTGATCCACGTGGCACCAAAACATTAGTCCACCTTAAATGCCACATGTCACAATCTAATAGCTAAACATATGACACATGTCTTATATGGTACCTTTCCATGTCATCACTTTCCACGTCAACCTCTACCACATCATCACCTGCCACGTGTTAGTACGATCACTTGCCATGTGTCAGTACGGTCAACTTCCACGTCATCAGTATGACCATGCCACTTTAGAAGTACGACCAGGCCATGTCAGCAGTACATACATGCCACATTAGTGGTACATACACGCCACGTTATTAGTACATACATGCCACGTCAGGAATGTACAAACTGTACAGTTAGAAAAATTTCATCTATTTGGAAAAACGGATAGAACACGATATCTCACTCATAACAATTCCATTTGAACCCATTCAAGTTGCGTTGGGATCGTGACGATGATTCCTATGTACCAGTCTGTTTTGAAGCAATACTGAGCACTTTTATTTTTTAGCATATTTTGATCCCCTGGATCACATAGATCATCTATTTTCATTCAACCATTGTAATGCTAATTTTGCAATACAAACCCTTTGAGATTGATTCTCCTTATGCATGTGGGATTTATATATTTCTTTGAAATGCTTCCATTGTGCCTTCAGACTTTTACTTCAAATCCTTTAGTGTTTTTACAATTCTAAGCTTCCTTTGCACCCTCAGATTCTGTTTCTACTGCCTTCTCGATCTTGTCCCTCAATTCTTCTTCAACAAGGTCATATTTGTTCGACTTCCAATTTCACTAGAAATTTGCAACCCATTTTTTATTGGATTGATTATTCACAATCATCATTACCTCATGGAATCATATCAATGCACATAACATTCTCTTCTTCCTCTGTTTAGTTTGGATTCTCTTTAGTCTTTGTGGTCTCATCGCATATTTTGACATCAATGAAAACATGATTGTTACAAATATGTTTACCTTTTACATTTATGACAATACTATTTTCAACAAACTCCCCTTTTTCATTGATGACAACACTTAGTTATTTTTGTACTCCTCTACTTCTTTCATGTCTCTCTTTCTGCAAATATCCCCATTTCTATGTACTCTCCCCCTTTGACATCAATGGAAAAGATATTTTATCCCCCTTACATTGTACTCTTTATTCTTTGTTTTTCAACCAAAAACCTTCTCATCTTTCTAGAACTCCCCTCGAGCTTGTTCTCCATCACAAAGATTTAGTGAATGGAAGGCATAGTTGTGACCCCCACTTTCAGTTTAATATACTCAAATACTTATCTAGGAAGAGGTTGTGTAAACATATCAACAACCTTTTCCTTTGTTCCAATATATTCCAGCTTGACATTTTGTTATGTGGATTTCTCTCTTAAGAAATGATACTTTATTGGAATGTTCTTTGTCTTCGAATGCATGACATGATTCTTGGAGATAATTATTGCACTAGTATTGTCACATAGTATCGATATTAGATGATTTTGTTCTACCTGAATGTCCTTCAATGTTTGTTTCATTTAGAGGACTTGTGTACAACATCATGTTACTGCAACGTATTGTTTTTCTATTATGGATAGGGAAATTGATGATTGTTTTGTGATTAACTAAGACGCTAGACTATTTTCCAAAAAGAATGCTCCACCACTAGTGATTTTTCTATCATTCACATTGCTTGCCCAATTTGCGTCTTTATAATCTTTCAGAGTAAATTATTTTCCTGTGGGATACCATAAACCAAATTCCAACATGCCTTTCAGATATCTAAATATTATTTTTACTTCCTCCACATGTGTTTCCTTTGGTGCATCTTGAAACCTTCCAACTAACCCTTCTACATACACAATATATGGTGTTGAAGTCATCAAATACAAGAGGCTTACTATCATTGATCAATACAAGGTTTGATTTTCTTCCTTTGATTCATATTATTTACTTATCTTACGAATAATGACCATGGGTGTGATGATAGGTTTACGGTCTTCCATTTCAAATTTATTCAACATCTCATTGATATATTTTGTCTAGGAAATGAATATGCCTTTGTTAATTTGAGTAATCTTTAGTCCTAGAAAGACTGACCATTCTCCAAGCATGGACATATCAAATTATTTTTGCATTTCTTCTGCAAACGTTTGGCTCTTTCTATCAACATTACTTCCAAAACTTATATCATCCACATACACTACAATGATTAACATCTTTGCATTGTCTATTTTGATATAAATATTTCTATCTATTGTTACTCTTTTGAAACCTTGTTGTTCCCAGTAATTTTCAAGTCTTGAATACCATGCTCTAGGAAATTGCTTTAATCCATAGAGTGATTTCTTCAATCTGCAAACATAAAGTTCATTTTCTGACAATAAGAATGCTTGAGGCTACTCAATGTACATTTGTTCCTCTAAATCTTCGTTTGGGAATGTAGACTTGACATCCATATGATACACCTTAAAATTCTTAAAGCTAGCAAATTCCAAAAACATTAAAATGGCTTATAGTCTTACAACAAGAGAAAAAGTTTCTTCAAAGTCAATACCTTCTACTTGAGCATACCCTTTACAGACCATACTTGCTTTGTTTATTACTACCTTCCCATATTCATTTAACTTATTTCTAAATACCCACTTTGTATCAATACAATTTTTATCTTTGGGTCTTGGGACATGTTCCCATGTCTGATTTTTCTCATTTTGGTTTAACTCTTCTTCCATAACATTCACCCAATGTTGATCATTATTGGCTTCTGCAAAGAATTTAGGATCTATTTTGGAAAATAAAGAGAGATTCACTTTTTTTTCCAGGAAAAAATTATCGCAAATTTATATTAGGTATAAATATTTTTACAGCAGCAACATAGCCATGATAACAGTCCCCACAACAGTCCAAAATATTGGTAACAGGAGGAATCAACAGAAAAATGAACTAATAGTAATAGGTGGAAGGGAAAGAGCAATGAGCCAAACAAAAAACTGAAGGATTCTAGAGGGGTAAGCTTCCAGAAAAAACTGCTCATCGCTGGCAACTAAAACACTTATAGAGGCTACCCTCAGGAGTCAATTAACCTTCACCAACCCTTGGCAATTCAAAGATATTAATGCAGGAGGGTTGACTCTCCCGCCCACTGTCCGAGTGATAAATGGTTAGTCTCCCTTCGATTTCTGATAAGGCTCTTTTAGAAAGGGCATCGGCTTCTTTATTATGCACTCTATAAATATGGTGGACGCTGAGATCTTTAATATTTTTGCCAATTCCATAGTTTTTTGTTTCCAGCCTTCGATATTTACAGTGCTGAGATTGCATTTGTGATTTATCCAGTCAATGATGACCCGCGAATCACCAAGGACTTGGAGTTGATTAATTGACTAGAAGGTTGCCAGAGTGAGCGTTGCCCACAAACCCAACAACTCCGCTTTAGTATTTGTTCCCGCTCCGCAGTTGATGAACCACTTGGTAACTCTCGAAGGATGAGATATGAATATGCCTCTGGCCCCACAGCGAAGACCATTTGAAAAGGCTGTTCTGTCAAAACAAGCTACGATGAAACCCTTCTTTTGAGTGAACTCACAGACTTGTAATGGCAGAGTCTTTATAGTGGACGACTACCAGGAGAAAGCCGACAGGGTTCTATGCATAACTGAGAGGATGGAGGGAGCGCGGTCTTCAAATATCACCTTATTTCTTTCAATCCAGAGCTGCTAGCAAGCATGTGCAACCAAACTGTTCGGGGAAGATTTCTCCTTTGACCACCGCAGAAAGCAATCTAGGACAGAGGCATCATCCCAATGAATGTTGAGTGAAAAATGGGTGAGAATACGCTGCCAGATAGCCCTTGAAAAGTGGCAGTGAATGAGGATATGGTGAATATCTTCCGTAGAATGATTGCATAACTTGCAAATCCCTGGCCCTTCCCAGCCTCTCTTTCGCAACATATCCCAGGTAAGTGTCTTTTCTTTTGCAGAGAGCCAAATAAAGATTTTTATCTTTAGAGGAATTGGCCATTTCCACAGCCATTGGAACCACCTCAGGTCAACCTGGTAATTCAACTGCTGAAGTAGCGTCGTGTATATATTCTTAACAGTAGTGTCACCCGATGCATCTCCCCCCACCCAAATGAGAGTATCATAAGTATCAGAAAGTGTAATTCCAACGCTCCTAAGAGCTTGAGTGAAGTCATCCTAGGTTGATGCATTGACTCCACCAAGATTAAGCTGACTACTGTTGTACCAAGTGTCCGGCAGAGGGGTGGCAAGAGACTCCACATGCGCTTGGGATAAACACACAATATTACAGGATTCTAGAAGAGATCTAAGAGAGGAAGGGAGGATCAAACGGTTCTCCAATCCAAGAATCTTGTCTCTTCCAAGAGAGATGTCATTGCCCGAGCCGGGCCTCCATCTAAGCCAGTGCAGGATGACATTAGAAGATGATAATAGTCCCTTCCAAAAAGGGGACGCCCTCTGCTGTAAAAGTGAAGGTTTTCTGAGCCAATCTAGAAGAGACTTTTTTCCCAAGTATTTATCAATAATGACACGGTTCCAGAGGCTGTTAAGAGTTAAAGCCTGCCAAAAAGAGTTGGCTAGGAGAGTTGTGTTAAAAATAGCCAAGTTTTTGAGTCCCCATCCCCCTTCTTTAATAGGTTTAGAAATGATATTCCAGCTGCAGAGGTGGATACGGTGGGTGTCCTTCTGTCCATTCCATAGAAAGTTGAAAGACAACCTGCGCAGAAGATTCAGAATCGTAGAGGGAATTTTCTCCAAAGACATCCAGAAGACAGAAATAATATGTAGCACTGAGTTGACGAGGATAAAACGCCCTCCTATGGATAGCCACTTGTTGCACCAAAAGCTAATCTTCCTTTCAAAATTTTCCACCAGCCAACGCCAGTCTTCAGAATTGTTTTCTCCTGGCTTTAATACATAACCCAGGTACTTGAATCCTTGACTTAATTCTACGAAAGTGAAAGGTAGAGACTCTTTTAAGGAGCAGAGCTCATTTTATGTTAAACCCCAGTAATGTGCTGTAGATTTTGTATAATTGATGCTAAGGCCCGAAGCTGTGCAAAAAATCTGAAGCAGCTCCAGGATCACAATCCATTCCGAAGGAGTATCCTTTGACATCAAGAGGACATCATCAACAAAAATTAGATGAACCAATTTTATAAATTTTGAAACCTTTATACCTGAGATTTGTTGTTCGGAGACATTTTTTGTTAGCAGCAAGCTGAGACCTTCCATAATCAAGATGAAGATATACGGTGATAGAGGGAAGCCCTGACGGAGGCCCCTCTCACTTATGAAAAACTTAGTCACCTCTCCATTAATTAGAACAGAAAAAGATGCACTAGAAACACAGGCCATCATCCAATCTGTTAACTTAATACCAAAACCAGCTGAGAGTAAAATCAACCTTAGGAAGCCCCAGTCGATGCTGTCAAAGGATTTTTTGAGGTCAAGCTTAAGTACCAGAGGCTTTGTGTTTTTATTTTTAATGCTATGAAGACCTTCATGAGCCGCTCCTATGGCATCCTGGATTCTTCTGCCTTTGAGAAATCCCATCTGTTCAGCAGATAAACATCTTTCTAAAAATGGCTTGATTTTGTTCGAGAGGATTTTTGAAATAATTTTATAGATAAGATTGCAGAGTGAGATAGGACGGTAGTCGTTGAAGGAAGCAGAGTTATTTTCCCTGGGAATTAATGCTAGAAAAGTGGAATTTATGCTACCAATGACTTTGCCGTTTAAACGCGAATTCTCCACCATTTGCAGAAGGTCATCTCCTACGAGGTCAAAAATATGGATGAAGAACTCAGAAGTCCATCCGTCAGGCCCTAGACTTCTCTCTTTCTTGAAAAGGGTCAATATAATTTTCAACTCCAACAGTGTGACAGGTCTGAAAAGTTCGACTGCTTCCTCCTCAGAAACCATGGTTGGGTACAGGTTTTCAATGAAGGAGCTATCAGAAAAGTTTTGGCTGTCATAGACCTTGAAAAATGGGAAAAATGAGAAACAAACACCTCTTTTATAGATTTCTGCCCAGAATGCGTGCCACCGAACTCATTAGAGATGGACCAAATAATTTTTTTATTTCTATTGTAGCTGGCTACCTTATGAAAAAAATTAGTATTGGCGTCCCCGCCTCTTAGCCAGGTGGCTCTGCTCTGCAACCTCCAGCTATTTTCCTCCTCACAAAGAATGTTATTTCTGTTAAGTTCCAGATCAGTTAAAATCTCACTGTCCTCCATTGATAAGGCGCCTCTGCTAGATTTCTTTATAAGATGAGAAATCGCAATCTCCAGTTTATTTAAGTTGTGATGTTCTTTTACCTTTTTTTCTTTGAACCAAGATTTTGTGTGGGTTTTTAAGACCTTCAGTTTCCACACCATACGTTGTTGGGGATTGGCTTCTTGCAAGAATAAGGGATTCTTCCAAACGTTATGAACTATAAGAGTAAAGTCCGGATCCTCTAGCCAATGATGGTTGATTTGAATGGATAAGCAATGTGCATCGATGAGGCTTGCAGTTGCAAAATGACGGGAGCATGGTAAAAAACGAAGGGTAGTTCCACCCATGAATTTGACAGACTCGCCTGGGTCAATAAACTGTCTGAAACTAAGAAACGATCCAGGCGTCTGGAAATCGAGTCATTACCTACGCGGCCATTTCTCCAGGTGGGGAACAGACAGGACGGCATAATATCTATAAGATTGTTTTTAGCGAATAAATCTCTGTAAAAGGCAATGTTCTGCCTTGTGTGAGAGCCCCCCCCGCCAATTTTCGTCCTCCGAGAGAATTATGTTTAAATCACCACCTAGAATGAGATTAGGAATGGTGAGCAGACCGTTGTCAACAATAGTCGACCAAAACTTCTTCATCTCAGTGAAAGGCCCATACACATTGAGGAAAGCCACCTCTTGGTTGGTTTTTAGATGACGTCCGACCAACAAAATACCTTCAACCATCAGGAAAGATGATAGATCAAAAACAAAGGAGTCCCAAGCGACCAGGAGACCACCAGAATTACCAAAAGAATTCACCGCTGAGGAGAACCAAGAAGGGCGAAATCTATGAATAAAGTCTCTCACCTTTTGCTCTTCCGAGAGGGTCTCTTGAAGAAAAATTAAATCCGGGGTAGTACCTGCAAGCAATCTTCTAAAAGAGGCATCTTTGAGAGTGCCTCTGATCCCTTGAATATTCAGGGAGAGCACCAACATCACTTGGAGCGGGCTAAGGCCTTCAACGCTCTAAGGGCCTTCCCATCCAAGGAAGGGATGTCAGTAGATTTTGGTTGGTTGCTAGCGCTTTCCTTTTTCTTTCTGGAGCTCCTCGTCTGTAGTGGGGAAATTTCGGTACCCAAACCTCTAGCCCACACAAATTCTTTCCGATCAATGATTGATGGAAGGTTGTTGGAAGTACCATCCTTCAAGGAGGAATCAATGAGTTCTTTTCCATGAAAGATTGGAAGCTGGGAGGAGCTACTGGGGACGAGAGGTAGGGAGGAGGAAGTGTTAGGTAAGTCAGAAAGGAGAGAGTCTTCCTCCTCAGCTTCCCTAAAACCCGGTAATAACAGAGTAGAAGCTTCAGAAACCAAGGTAGTGGGAGAGTGGTTAGGGCGCCTACTCGGAGAGGTAGGAGGAGAAAGGTTCGGAGGGGACGACCATTCCAAGGTAGGGGAAACTTTGACAAAAAAAGGGGGGGAAACAGAAATCGGAGGGGAGGAAGAAGTGGTAGTAGGGGGATCAGTAAAGTAGGGATCGGGGGAAGGAGCCTCAGTGTCCAGGGAAGGAGTCTTTGAGCCAGTAGAAGAAGATAGCCAGAGGGAATTGTTCAGTGCAGCCTTCTCTTCTTATGTAAGGGACAAGAAGAGTTGGGGACAGTGATGTTTGAGTTTATCTTCTAGGGAGGGGGACTGGTTTAAGGGATCAGGGGGAAAGGGGGTGGATGAGACATTCAAAAAACTCAGAGAGGGGTCTTCATCCACGTAGTCGGGGGGGTTTAGTAAAAGTTCTTCAGTTTCCAAAGAAGTAGAAAGATCCTTACCAGGGAAGGAGCGACGGAGATGTCTTGTTCTTCGACAATGGTTGCAGCGGAAGGGGAGCCCTAGATAATCCAGTGACTGGGCTATCTTTCTTCCTCTCCATTCTATTTCCAGGGTTTTCGGTAAACCCCCACAAATGTCCATGGCTACCAGCACTCTGCCCATTTTTCTCACTGGACCTATAAGTAACTAAGGATCAACAACAATGAAAGTTCCCAAGGAATCTCCAATAGCTTTTAGAGCTCCTTGATTCCAGAGGAACAGTGGGAGACCCGGAAGAAAGACCCAAAGGTGCCTATACTGGAAATAATTTGTGTCGAGGTTGAAAGCCATCCTCCAGTGCTTGAGCATCAGAATAGAACCCCTAGAAACACAAAACTTACTTAAAAGTAAGGAGACATCTTCAGGAGACTTGCAAATGAAGCCAAACCATACTTTTTTGAGGTAGATGACCTCAGGGGAGTATCCAAGAAGAGGCATCCAGTGCAGGTTCATCCAGTCGACTAGGTGGAGGTTGCTGAGTTGTTTGTATGAGAAATGCCCCACTATGCCACATAGCGACATTTAATAGAGATATTCTAGCCCAACACCATCTCCCAGCACCAGTCTTCTAGCTCTTCTGTTGGATTTCCATGCCTTTCGACCAATATGGGTTGTCTGTTTCGAGGTTGGGGGAGCGTTCTGTAAACCCTTTACAGGAGGTATTATATTATAACCACTCTGAGGGGGATGCTGGGACTTGTAACAGGGATCAGCCAAGAAAAAAGGAGCATCCCCTGGAGCTCTTTCAGTTGACTGTAAAATCGATTGATGTCCTACAGGGGCCTCTGAAGGAAGAGGAGAAGAGGACAATGAGGAAGGAACTTTGTTCTGTTTAGACTTGTGGGCATCGACGTTTTCAAAAAGTCATGCTTGTCTCCAGATCACCTCATCGGACGGTAGCATAAGGGTTTTTAAGAGAGAGTCCATCCCGTAAAAGTGGCTGAGAAGTAAACACTTCTGGTGGAAAAAACAGTGGGAGACAGCGACCGTGACTGTCACCAATCCCTACGTAGCTGCCAGGGAAAAGAAAGCAGGTTTGGGGCCCAGGGCGGTCAGAAAGCACAGTGTCCGAAACCGGAAGGCAGAAGTTGCTCGGTTCTGGAGTTCAATAAAGTAACTTAATCTGTCTGCCAAGAGAAAGTTGGATGCTGTGAGAGTCGATGGAAGACAACAACCAGGGACTTACCAACAAGAACGGGTCCCAGGGGGGACAGAAGAGCGATCAGGATTGAGAACAAGGAGCTTCCACAGAGCGTGCATCGGTTGAAGAGATCAAGAGATGTTGTCTGAGATAGAAGAACTATTGACTCCGGGGGATTGTCCTATGAACCGAGAATTGCGTGCACCGGTTGAAGATATCAATCGATGTTGTCTGTGGTATAAGAAACTACTGGCTCCTAGGGAATGTCCTGGTTCATCTCCACAGCCTTGGACTAGTGTTAGTCTCCCTTTGTTGGTTCCCTCCATTGCAGGATTTCAAATTTCGCCATGCTCTGTAGAAATTAAATTAAATTTCGCCAGTGTTAGTCTCTCCACTGACATTCAAACTTATTATCTATTACATGTGTTATTCCCAGAGAGATTCACTTATTTAGATATGCTTGTCAGTTTTCTCCTAGTTTGAGTCTTAGCATTTTTATCATGAAGAAATATTTTTTCTGGATGATTTGTCTTCATAAACCTTGATGGTGTTTGTGTATCTTGACATTCTGTTTATTCTTCTTCTTATTCTACTTCTTCATTTTCTCGTTCTTCTTATTAATTTTCTTGTTCTTGTTATTCATATTCTTCCTCTCCTTTGTTGTAATCTATTTCTTCTGCTTCTAGTTTTTTCTTGTGTGGTATTTCCTCATCTATTATGACATTAATTATTTCAACAATATTCTTCAGTTGTTTGTTGTAACATCTATAGGCTTTGCTTCTTGATGAATAACCAAGAAAAAATAATTCATCTTCTCTTGATTCAAACTTTCCTAAATCCTCATCATCTCGTTTGATATAACATTTTCTTTAGAATACTCTGAAGTTCTTGACAAATGTTGGTTATCCTTTCCATAACGCATAGGGTGTATTATCACTATTGATTCTGATTTTCCCTCTATTTAGAATGTAGACAGTAGTGAAAACTTCTTCTCTCCAAAAACTATATGATAATTTTGCTTCATTCAACACTTACCTGACGATGTCTTGTACATGTCTATTTTTTATTTTGACTACTCCATTTTGTTGAGGATTTATTGCAGTTGCATACTGTCTTTTTATTCCATGAGTTTCATATAATTATTCAAATTCATTGGATTTGAAATCACCTCCATTATCTGAACTTAAACATTTTATTTTCATATCGGTCTCATTCTCGATTAAATCTTTGAATGCTTTAAATTTTTCAAATGCCTATGATTTATTTTTTAGAAAGGTAACCCAAGTCATTCTTATATAATCATCAATGAGAAACATAAAATAGTTTTTTCCTTGTAGTATTTTTTCTCATGTTGGTCCAAATATATTTGTATGTTGGAACATCAAGCATTGATGGTTCATCAAGCATCTCCTAGATTCAGTGAGTCAAGCATTCGATTGCGCAATTGACCAACACACCACACCATTCAGTCGAGTAGTCAACGTGCCTCTTGGTCGGAAAATTGACCAAAAGTCAAAGATAGTCAAGTGGTGGATCTACCATACCTTCAATTGACTACGAGTTGGATGGATAGTTGTTTGGATCGAGTCATGATGAGCCAACTTGACAAAGAGGATTTTTTGGAGTCAACTATAACCATCGACGGTTGTATGTGGACAAGATATTCCCAATTCTGTGGAAGTTATTTGGATCTTGAGACTGTAAAAGAAAACCCATTGGGTCATTATAATGCAATGCAATGATGAGCAATATTCACTATGATGTTATGATCACATTACATTGTGCTTAAATATTGTAGCGGTGTCTCTAGATGCCACCTCTGTTCTTCGAAATGTCTTGTCCCTCTTCGATTGTATACAATATTGTGTTCTCTTTTTCATATCATGTTCCATTAAATTCCCCAAAATGGTTTAGATCCAATGGTTTTCTGCTTGGAACTTATTGAATAAAAAACAATATATCTCGATATCAAAGATGGATTCGAAGATCAATCCTATTGTTCTGAACGAACAAAATTATATAGTATGGGCTCCAGATATGGAAAAGATGTTGAAAAGTAAGGGATTGTGGTAGTATACCAAGGTCATGATCCCAGATCCAACAGATGCTTTGAAAAAAATTGCAATTGATGGAAAGAAGGATGAGGATGTAGGGGTCATCACAAACTACAAATCACAAGAAATTTGTTTTCATATCAATGGAATTGATTATATACATATGTTATGGAAGAATCTTAAGACGTAGTTTGATCGAGTTGACGAAAGCCACATCATGCAGTTGGAGAAAGAATTGATCTCTCTCTATCCTGATTCCTTTGAAATAATGGAGGAATATTTAACACATGTCAAGGAACTCCAGTTGATGTTGAGCTAGTGTGATGAGAACTACAAGAAGAATAATGGAAAACTCATTGAGTTGGTCCTAATAAATTTGAGAACACCATTTGTTGTGTTCGTATTGACCTTCCACATCAATTGGAACACACGCAAGAAATATGGTAAGGAATACTCCTTTGAAGTTTTTTGTGAACTTTTTATTATCTATCAACATAGATTTCTTGAAGAAGGTAATCTTGGTGGTAGGCATCAGACCCACTTGATCAAGGGTAAGGGAAATATGGATTCCAGGAATAGAGTGTAGATTTATGCTTCTACACAGAAACCTACATGTACAGATCAGGGACCCCAGAGACAACCACAATGAAGTCAAAAGAATAAGACATGATGATACTATGGAAATACTATACATGTTGAGAAGAAATGCTTCAAGAAGAGAGACAATTTAGAGGAGAAGGTTAAAATAATTGAAGGAGACGTGTCGACTATTCACTGACCCATTAATAATTCACCTTCCAAGTCAAGACTTATCATGCCTTGATGTCTCACACTATGAAAAATGAATGGGTTTTAGACTATGGGTGCACTCATCATATGGTGAAATATGCCACTTTATTCATGAGAATGAATAAAGCTGAAGAAAGTAGAATTTATGTTGTTGGTCATGGTGATGTAGTTTGTCGACATGGTAAAATTTTCAACGTCTATCATGTACCAAATCTCAAGGACAATCCATTTTCTATTTCTCAATTGACTCAGATTGGTAAGTTTGTGGAACTATGGTGAGATCAGTTCTATGTTTTGGATTTGAAGAAAGRGAATTCAATTGTCATTAATGACCTTCTAGACCCAGTGGAAAACTTATACAAGTTATGTGACTGAAATTGACCTGAATCTGAACCGACTACACTTATTTCTCACACTAATGAGAGAAGTTGAATTTGGCATGAACAAATCAGACATCTAAATTTCTAAAGTCTACAGACACTGGCAAATCAGAACACGTTTGATAGCTTACTGAAGGTGTTTCCCCCTTAAGGTGCATGTAAGAGTTGTGTCCTTGGGAAGCATCATCAAGAACCTTTCAACTCTGGAAAAGTGTGGCGAGCACAAAACCTACTAGAAATGGTTCACAATGATTTTTTTTCTATCAACTTACCTTCACTAGCAGGTGTAAGGTACATTTTGAATTTCATTGATGATTTATCTCGTTTCACAGGGGTGTTTTTCTGGAAGAATAAAAATATTATCTTTGAGAAGTTCAAACAATTTTGGGCCTTTGCTGAAAATCAATGTGGTCGACCCAATAAGTGCTTGAGATCAAATAATGGTGGTGATTATGTCAATCAACCATTTCAATAATACCTACTTCATTCTAGTATTGACTAGAATAGGTCAATTCCTCACACACCTCAGCAAAATGGAGTTACAGAATGAAAGAATCAGACACTAGTCGAAATAGCTAGATGTCTTCTGCAAGCTAAAGACTTGCCTCCTCACTTCTGGGCTAAAGTGGTATATTGTGCCAATTATCTTATCAATTTCATATCGACTTGAGTTGTTCCTTATGTTGTAGGATAAATGTACCTTGTGGGAGTTACCTCCCTTACGCTCTTCCTAGACCTAAGATGGAATAGAGATGTAGGCTGTATATTTTCCTAGATCTAAATCATATATGAAAATATCTATGAGATAAGAGAATGATAAGCATACCCGATACATCAACGGTTGTCCTTGCATGTTCCTTGGTCATTCACTCCTTTGAATATATCCTTCACTTTCAAGAATACAGTTATGTACACATAGGAGAACAAAAACACACCTCTCACGAGATCAAACGTAACATGTATAAAAAATAGATCTAATAATATATCACAAAGACATGAAAATATTAACTTTCTATGAAGATTATGATTACCATATACAATCAATTAGAGAAGAAAATCATGTGCATATTCTATTAATAAGGAAAAAATATTACATCTTACATACAAATAGCTTGATGAAGCTTCTCCCAATTTCCTTTCCCAACATCCATAATCAATATGACATTATAAGTTTACTATGTATTTTACTCCCCTTTTCCCATGATATTCCCTCAATATATAGGTTGAAGGAAATGAGATGGTGGTTAACTCTTATACACTCAAAATAACAAGCTTCTCGAGGTCGAATTACTAGAAATCTGAGATTCCCCTGTTTCAAAGATGAACTCGGTTCGATTGATTATTTCCCTTGCTTCTCATTTTAGATGGATGTGAAGAGTTCCTTTCTTCACAGAGACCTATATGAATAAATTTACATGGAACAACCACCTGGCTTTGTGACAGATTCAAATTTGGTATGTCAACTCAATAATTCTCTTTATGGTTTGAAGCAGGCTCCCTGGGCCTAGTACGCTAATATTGATAGTTTGTTTCTTAGGCTTGGTTTCAAACGGTGTGAATATGATCATTGTTGGCACAAAAGTGTTCAGACCAGGGTCCTTCTTAGGTTACCAACAAAAGGTACTGAAGTAGTCTAGAGAGGTGGCATTTTCATCTTCCTAGGAGGGAAGAAGTCTCACCCGAAGTGCAACCATGACATGAAAGAGAGGGAAGGGTAAGGAGAATACTTAGATAGACATATAAGTTATCAAGGCTCATTATAATCTTACACATAATAGACTAAAACTATAACAATCCCGAGGAATTCCCAATTGGGAAATAAAGAAACAGAGTTGTGTTTCCATTCATAAAGACACATTTAGGTACATCATACATAAAGATAATAAAGATCAACAACTCATCCATACATTAAGACTGAATACACAAGATGTAAATTCAAAATTTAGGCCTCAGTTTATATTGATAATACCAAAATCTGATACATTTTTTATTTGGTTCTCACCTAGATCTTCCTATTCAACAATACTGTAGTATTGGCCTATTACATCAGTGACTCTCATCACACTATCAAGAGTTACAACATGAACAGTAATAACTCAGAACTAACATGATAGGAAAATAATACAATTCCATCCCTCTCATTAACTTTACACTGTTAGCCTATCATTCTCATTATCATTATCATTAGCCTCTTATAATCGCATCGGTCTTCTATATATAATATGATCTTGCTGGTTAAGAAATCAAGAGTTCTTTCTTTTCTTGATCTTGATGTTGATGTTACGTTGTCCCTTTAACTATTCTTTGTTTCTTCCTTTCTTGCATTATCCAGCTTCTCAACAACTTGCGCAACTTCCATTCTCCAAAATGAGGATGCAATATGTTATGTGCAACTTCTAATCAACAAAAAAAAGGGCCCAACAGGCTCCAACCACAATGCTTGACTCTCCCCAAGTCAAGTCTTTATATTTTTGTGGCCTCCAAATTGCCTTGTTGTTATTTCTTTCCTTCGCGCTCTAAGTTTCTTTCACTTTCAGCTTCGGTTTTTTCAGGTTTCTCTTACTCAAACGAAGGGCCCAACTCAGGTACGAGTTCGAGGGCTCTCTTCCTAACCTCTTGGAACTTATCCATCTTATCCTGTCACTTCCTGGCAAGCAGTCAAGCTTCAACAAAAAATTGTTCAGTGACGTCTGTCATGCATTCCTCTAGTGTCAACGCAAGGAGTTCCACTTAGAGTCAGCAATGGCATCAACTTGATGCATCTACAGGTATGATGTATGAACTATTGGTTGAAACTCGCGTAGCTCTTTATTGTAAATTGTTTGGGCTTCATATAACACATTCAATTCATTATCCGCTTGTTAGATTTTGTCTAACTTCCCCTATTGTTCCAGTGGATCCAGGGTGTTGGTTTCTTCTGCATTAAGTGATTGGATCTTTATGTGCAAGTCCTCCAATGTGTGGTTTAATATTGAGATGGTTCCCATCCAATCACTTACTTCTCTAAATATCTTAGTACACTCAACAGTCTATTTGTGCAAGTTGTCTCTTGCATTATTCCCTTCTAATAAAATCTTCTCCATTTTCTCTCGGAGATTCTTGGGTTGAAACTCATCTTATTTATTGTTGTCTTGCAGTTGTGCTTCGAGACTCTCTTCTCTCTCTACCAGTTATGACCAAGCAACCTAAATCAACTCAATGTTCTCCTCAGGATCGCTTGTCTTTCCAGACTCTGGCAGTTGAGGCATTGTCTTCTTGATCGCCTTCCAAGTCTCTGAAAGTTTTTCTTTGACATTCTCCACCTTGAATTATGCCTGGATCCTTGAGTGTTCCTACTATGTCCATTGGTCTTGTGCAACGAGTCCTTCATGTCTCCAAAATTTTGTGTCTCTTTCATCCTATTGAATCCTCTTCTCTAGGTGTTCAGTTGAGGCTCTAATTATTCCTACCATGTGAGATGTTGGTAGTTGTGAAAACTCACTGGATGAGGGCGTGGAATCCATAGGTACTTGAACTTGCAGTGGAAATCCATTGGCCATCGATTGTGCAAAAGGTGTCTCGACCTCTTCTTCTCTTAGGGATGGACTTTGCAATTGGTGTGCAAGTCGAGCCTTCAATTCTACAAGGAATTGAGGAAAATATTTTTTCTTGGCTAGGCAGAGCTGCAACAGCTCTACACATAGGTATGGGTTTTGGAAGACTAGTTCCAGCTTCTCTTTCAAAGAAGTTGCACTCTTCCCCGATGTTGTTTTAGGTTCCTTCTGAACCTTATGTTCTTCTGCCTCTTTTTGTAACATGATTTATGTGGTTCCGCTTATGTGGATGGAACTCTCAACATTAACTATTGAGAAAGGGAGTAACATGCTTGGGGCTTACGGTATTGGAATAATTTGACTCTCTATTGAAGGCAAAGTGCCCTGACTAGGTAAAAATGAAACGATTGGCTAACTTGAGACTTTAGAGATCAGACCAGTGAGTTATGGTACATGCTCAGGTGGGTTGGGGGGATCTAACTGCATGGGATCAGGTCCAGTGGATTGGGGTTGGTTGGTCATTTCTTTCGGTGGTGATGGGGGATGTAGGGGTGATGGGGGTTGTTCAGTGATTATGGTTGTGTATGTAGTGGTATCTAGTTCGGGGTCATCCTAGATGTCAATCATTATTTGGGCCACTCGAGTGGCTTCTTGAGTACGAGGTATGGTCAAGGAGATTAGTTGAGGGTTAAAAATATTCATCGGGGAGAGCCCTATCCTTGGTTTCTTAACTAGAGGATATCCAATGAAATAAACAATGAGGATGCCATTTCCATATTTACATGATAGAACAGCTTGGTCTGGAAGTTGCGAGAACATCGAAAATGTCCTCTTCTTGCATTCCAGAGATTATGTATCCTCTTGTTCCTCTAAGTTTGTCTGCATCGGGAAAAATTTCTTCTTCTCCGTTGGGAATGAGCTCGGTTCAACTCCTTATTCTTCCCCCTTTTTATTTAGGAGCTCTACAGGAAAGAGGTAGTGCATTCTATACTTGCATGGATTGTGCTTGACAACATTCCACGACATCACTTCCTTTTCAAAGGTTTCCTCATCCAAGTAGAAGGGGATAAACCTCGAGTGGAATTATTTTGGCTTCGTATGCCTCGACCATAATAGAGTGTTGTGGTATTTCAAGAAAAAGGTGATGTTTTTAGCTTTCAGGTTTAGCAAATCATGTGGTATACACCATCATTGAGTTCCATCAATCAGTAAGTTGTACCACTTTGAGAAACCGACATTGTTTAATTCCTAGTTCTCCTAGTCCACCCTCGAGTGCCAAGGTTCAATCATTTTGGCAAGGAGACCTTTCTCCACCGGTGCCAACTATCTCCCCATTGGTGGCTTCCATTTCCACATGGAAAATTCTATTAACAGGTACCCATACGTGAAGGTCCCTCCTTTCTCCTGAGCTTCCTCACACACTACCAGGATTTCTTCTAACAAATAGTTGCACCAGTTGAATACAGCCCCGTTTGCAAAAAAATAATCTACAGAGAGCACATCGAGGGTGCATTCACCTTTGTAGTAGGACCACATGACATTGCTTGTGATTATATAGCAGGCCCTCCGATCCATTTTTGGAATAATTGGTTTGATCTTTGTTGTTCAGCCACCTCTATATGTGTGGAATGTCTCATAGAGGCTAACCTCACCTTTCTTTTTCCTGTTCTTGCTCGAGGCTTGGATTCCTTAGGCGACATCCTAACCCTTGAGAGATAATCTGGTGAGTTGGTGGATGTCGTCTCCATGAATTGGATACCTTCGGTCGAGCCATATACTTCTGTCATGCAATCATCTAATTAGGAACTTCCTGCATCGCCCAACTGCATGAGTTGTCCAGAAGACCGGTAAGTATCTAAGGTTCAAAATTGTAGAGTTGAATAGGTTGATAAATTCAAGATTGGGGAAAAAATGCATGCCTTTGATGGAGTCCTGAGCTAAGTCATAGAACACGTCAATGTTCATCTTTGGGAACAACACTTGTTCTAACAAATCCAGGTCCAAGTGCTTTACTTTCTTTGTCTTTCCTTTGACATCCCTGAAAATCTCAACGCGAGGATCATACAGTTCATCTAGGATTGCTTCTTTAGTAGATAAAATTCAGCCTCCTGTTTCTCTCGGCATATTTGTTACACATTGTTTTGGTCACCCAGTGATCCATTGACAACATGTGTTCATGTTCCCATAAAAATATAAAAACAGTCTTTCTCCATGAGGAAAGTGATTGGATTCTCTTCTAAAAAACCCTATTAAGGAAGGTCGTCGAACCCTAAAAGATGCATGTAGTGGAAAAATGCCTCATCATCACATCTTGCTATAGATCTGGACTGTGACGTCGCTGCAGGCTGCACTATACCTAGGGTGCGACGATGTCCAAAGCTAAGGAAAATTCAAACTTCATGAAAGTTATAGAAGGGTATCTTTTAGAAGATGAGGTGGCTTCCGAACGTTTTGGATCTTACTTGCTTCTCTGATTTGGTGGTATCATCCTAATCTCCTCACCCGTCTCTCTTTCACACTATATAAAAAGGGACCTCTCATGGAAAAGGCTAAGCATGAAAAGGATACGATTGAATAGGCTAGGAATTGTATGGAGAATTTTGCATTAGATCATGCCTGAGAGCCTCATTTAAGTTCATCAAGTCATTGTGGATCTTCTTCATTCAATGTTGGAGCAAAGGTGTGTGTGTTGGAGAAACGGGCCATCGAATGGGGACCTTGTGACATCAATGCTTTTGGTTGTAATCTCCACTTTCATTTAATATGATACAACAATATGTTTCTTTCCCATAAAACTAGTCTTGTTCTATTGTATGATTCCTTGATCACATGCATAGGTTCTTGTTGAGTATATTGTGTTTCTTTCACTTTGGTTAGCTTATGTCCCCATGCAGATTCAATATCACAAGAGCATTGAAGTGGAACTAGGACGATAATGGCAAGAGGAAGCTACATTTAAAATATATGTTGTCTATCTCTTGTTAACTAGTAAACTCAATAATTAGAACTTAGGGAAAGTTTTATGTTATGTTCTGTTTTGTTCTAGTTTCCAGTGGGATCTAGGGAGATTTTTTTATGTCCTCATTTACCGATTAATTTGCATTAGATCATGATTGAGAGCCTCATTTCAGTTCTTCAAGTCATTGTGTATATTCTTTATTCAAGGTTGGAGCAAAGGTGTGTGTGTTGGAGCAAAGGGCAATCAGAAGGGGACCTTGTGACATCAAGGCTTTTGGTTGTAATCTCCACTTTCATTTAATATGATACAACAATATGTTTCTTTCCCATAAAATTATTCTTGTTTTATTGTATGATTCCTTGATCACATGCATAGGTTCTTGTTGAGTATATTGTGTTTCTTTCACTTTGGTTGGCTTGTGTCCCATTGCATATTCAATATCATAAGAGAATTGAAGTGGAACTAGGACGAAAATGGCAAGAGGAAGCAACATTTAAAAGGTATGTTGTCTATCTCTTGTTAACTAGTAAACTCAATAATTAGAACTTAGGGAAATTTTTATGTTTTTTTTTTTTTTGTTCTAGTTTCGAGTGGGATCTAGGGAGATCTTTTTATGTTTGCATTTAACGATTAATCCTATAACAAAATTGGCGACCATAGTGGGGATACGACACTTTTTTGGTTTTTTTCTTCCCATTTTCTTTTAGCCTTCCTTCTTTTTCTTGAATTCATTCTCTCAGTATGTGGGTGATCCATCTGGTCTCCCTGGGTCTGAAAGTTCAGTTAGATTTTTTGCCTTTCTCCCATTTTTTCCTTAATTACAGAGATCGTCACACTTCACTATAGAGTCAGCCTGTGACGACCCTATGACATCATGCCCTTCTTATGTGATCCAGTGTGACATCATCACATTGTGACCTATTGGTAGCCCGCAACGACCTCAGCTGATCGCGTTGTGCCCTACTGTCAGCCTGCGAAGACTCCTATAGGATTTGTTGGAGTGAGTCAATTTTTATTTCTTCACCCATTTTTTCCTTAGTTTCCTAGGGGGGACTTCTTATACCAATTTTTGATTGATTTTTGTGTGTAAAGCTTTCTATTGATTGGTTTTCAGTGATTGAAAGTCTTTCTTTATAAATTTTGCAAGATTTTTTCTTTTTGATTCTTGTCACAAGGATATAATCTATGGATCTTGATCTGAGTGCTTGTTTGACCAAGGGTCTTTGATTCGTTTGAATTTTTGGATTGATTTTTCTTTCCAGATTGTTTTTTGATTGAGGAACATTTTTTTTTTGTATTTCACAAAAAGCCTTCCAATCATTTTATTTTTTTCTACGTTATGAGTTTGATTTGGGAGTTGTGTTGAATGTGTTGATTTTATTGGATTATGCTTTCCTTTCATCTTAATATATCTGATTTTATTTGGGAAAGGAAGAACTGAAATCATTTATGCTTTTTAGTGATCTATCATAAGAAAATTATTACATTCAATTTAATTTTTTTTTAAAGAGAACATTGGAAATGTTTGTAGTCTTTGATTATTTGAAATTGTGTTCATTCAAGAAATGAGAAATTGTATTTCGTAGCATTTTTACTTCAAGAAAAATACCTTCTCCCTATTGTAATTAGATTTCATTGAATTGAAAGATTGCATATTCATCTCTTCTTGCATTTTATTGGGTCAAGGTCACAACTTCATCAGTTTCATCTCCATCTCCCTTTTGAGTAAACAACAACTTTTAAAATACAACGTAAATTTAAAATTTATTAGTAACTTTTATTTTTTAGAAATTCTCTTCACCAACATTAGCTAGGATAGCACTTTGGAATGGGTTGTAAGTCACACTCTCCAAAGAATAAAAAAATACAGTAGTATCTTGTGATAGGGAGAGTTCAAATACAATTGCTACATTTTTTCCTAGGAATCCCTTTTCACATAAGGGTCAACCCTGAGGTCGCATAAAGACTGGTAGATTTACTCACCCTGCTTTGCTGGTCTTGGTGTAGAGATTGTGCGTATTATTGGTGTCACTTAAAGGTATACCCACGATTATGTGTGGGAGCCTTTCGAGTTGATTTCAGGCTAGATACCCTGCCTTTGTGCGTGGATCAGATTGTCGACTTTTTCCCCAGGCCTCATTGTTGTAATTGGTAACCTTAGTAACCTATATCTTTAGGGTCATACATGAGGTGAATGTGGAGGGGAAAGTCTTCATGGTACCTAGAATCGATGTTGGCCAAACTCACTCGAGCTCCTTGGGGGGTATACCCATGATTATGTGTGGGAGATTTCACCAGGGTGTAAGTTCATTAAGAAGGTCATCAACGTAACTTTTCCACCCACTTTATCCTAGCCCCTTCTTGTCTTGACTTCACGACGTTGGATTTCATCACCAACTAGTGACTTTGAAATAAGAAGGTTTGTTTGCTTGGTTTGATTTATAGATTTTATTAGTGATTTATGTTTGTTTCCTTAGTTGGCCATAGAATTTTTCATTCTTTATTTGATTCGGCCAACATCGACCTTCGTCGTTCACGTAGGATGCAAGTACTACCCCCGGAAGATCCAAAAGGTTACCTTCCTTTGTCTGTAAATTCACCAGAAGGATATCCTGAGGGAGCTGTCAATAACGAAGTAGCCTCATAGGTTGGAAGTTCACACTCTTTAGAGGGATTCTGAATCATTTTGGATTCTTTAGAAGCCTCATGACTTCCCCCAAATCTTTTATTGAGTATTAGAAAAGACTCATGTTTTCTTCAGATGAATTCATCGGGAGAACTCATTATTTTTTACAACACTAGAGTACCTACTGGACCTAACATAGAATACGGAGTAGACGATCCACTTTTTCAAAGTGAATCATTTAGAACCCTGGCTCACACTAATGGAATTTTTAATCCTAGCTCTTCCCCCATGACAGTACGCGATCATTATGGAAACCTAGGGTCAAGTCCTGACCAACCTATGACATCGCAAATGCCTGAGACATTTGTTACCTATACGGTACCTTTAGACCTTTTTACTGGCATGACCAGTAGTGTCACCATAGTTTCAGACCAATTATTGGTTGGTTCTCATTCAATTCTTCCTCTCCAAATGACCCATTCTACTATGGTCCCCCATGCTACTACTGTTTCCACCAGAAATCACTCAAGATCCTATTGGAATGCCACTTTCTCTTAGACTGAATCCATCACTCTCCCTGGGTATAACGCTTTGAACACTTCCATTGCTATTCCTACCTAGAATCCATCTAGAGGATCAAAATTTTGTATTCCTCCTGGGTATAATGCTTCCATCCAGTTTGTTCCTACACCTACCCAGGTTCTCTCTAGAGGGCCTTACTTCCCTCCTCCACATTTGGTTGGAGGATCTAATCGTTCTGGCCCTAGTGGATTTAATCCAGTTGGAGGCATCGGTCATTCTATCGCTTCTGGATTTCATATTCCCATTGGAGGCCAACCTCAATTTGGGGGGAAACTTCAATTTGGGGGGTAACCTCAAATTGGGGGACAACCCCAACTTGGGGGAAAACCCCAACTTGGGGGAAAACCTCAGTTTGGGGGACAACCTCAACCTAAGGGGGGAACCTCAACTTGGGGGGAAACCTCAAGTTGGAGTCCATAACCCAGTTTATGGACAAAACATACATGTGTTACCATCTCAACCTTGGAATCTTCCTTTCCAAGGGAATCAAAAACTGGCTGGGGGGAAACATCCTCAAGTTGATTCCTTTTTTCCTCCCAATTTCGGTCAACCATACCTAGGTTCTATGAATACTACTTGGGGTCCTAATTTTCAATCTAACATTCCTTTCCAAGGGAACGTACCTAATAAACCCAACCATGTTGTCTATTTTCCCCAAAACCCTCCACAATTGAATCTGTCAAGACTATCTAATTATTTGCAGACTGATTACGGTCCTACTGGTATACCTACGGGACTTCCTCCCCAAAACTACCAGTTTCCACAAGTGAATAAACAATTTCCTTTTCTGGCAACCCTGGATTTACTGGATTTGTCTAGGATCTTGAATGATCCTATTTTTCACTCTCCTTATTGGTCTGTCATCCTGGCCAAACTACCATCTAACATTCCTAAATTTGACGGTCGATCAGGAGAGAACCCGAATAATCATGTTATGACCTTCCATATTTTGTGTTCATCCAACTCATTGATGGACGAGGCCATTAGATTACAACTCTTCCAACGGACTCTCACAGGTTCGGAAGAAAAATGGTACATTGAGTTACCATGAGGCTTCTTTAATGACTTTAATACCCTAGCCATGGCCTTCCTCACACATTACCAGTTGCCTATTCATTATGAGATAGGAACCAAAATTTTGAGTTCTTTTAAGAAATCTTCTTCCACTCATATTTCTGATCACATCCATGAGTGGAGGAGGAGAAGACATTTAATCAAAGTTCTCATTCATGATCAACTATTGGCAAAGTGTTTTACTAAATCACTCAGTCGACCTATAGCCCGTTATGTTTCCAATGTCCATGGGTAGTGTTGTCATTGAAGAGAAGGTGATTAGTCGTGCTTAGTATCTAGATCTCGTTTATTCACAAATGGGCACACTTTACGACTTAATCCCTGACACTCCTCGTCCTTCCATGAATCCTACCCCAACACATCTAGTAGCTTCTCATGTTGTTGATGGTGTGATTGGCACCTTCCATGCTGAGACTCAATCCAGTCACACTAATCCCAAATATAATAATTATAATGTACAAAATACTCTTGCTCCTACTGCTTCCTCCAGTAAGACTTCTGAAGTTAATTCGGTCCAATTCACAGCTACCAGGAAAAATCAAAACACAAATAAAGGGAAGGGTAAGAACAAGGAAGACAAGAATAATAATCAACAAACTAAAAATCCCAAAACGTAGCCTATTGATGATAAGGATAAGCATAAACCTTGATAAACTTGCCTTATTTGTGGTGACGAACATCACACAAAAGATTTTCGACGACATGCTGAGGTTACTAAGTTCCTCCAAGGGACCGGTAAGCCTCCTACACCCACCGTTTTGTCACAACCTTTCCCTTCTCAACAGTAGGCCCAATTGGTCATTCATGACCAAGATTTTCCTTCTACCACATCCTATGTCCTTATGTGTACTGATGACTCTACAAAGAACAAATTTGCAATCACAACTCGAGCCAGAGATTATTCTCCATCAAAAGAGAAAGTTGATGATTTACCACATTCATTGGTTCAACATCCTCCCTCCACTTCACCTCCAAATGGTCCTCTTCATCTCGAATGATCACTTCTCGATACAGTTCTTCACCCTCCTCCAAAGGGCGTTGTTCAAAAGTCTTTGTTTAATCCTCATGCACATGCTTCACAAAACTACAGTATTTTAGAATACTTTGTGCAGGAACCCTCCGTGATGTCGTCTCTGGAAGTCCTTCATATTTTTTCCTCTCATCGGAAGGCATTGTTAAAGGCCATTGGTGGAATTGACCCCACAGATACTAATTTAATAATCTTTGACTTGGAATATCACGTTCCACGGCTTCCTCCTCAGTTAATGTTTTAGATCCAAGTTGTTGTTGAAAATAAAAATATAAGTAGAACCGTTATTGACGAAGGAGCCTCGACTTTCATTATGTCTGTCACTTGTTGGAAAGCTATTGGCTCTCCTACCCTCACCGAGTCACACAATACCATTAAGGCCTTCAATGGTATAGGTTTCAAACCTTACGTTGTTCTTCCCTCATTGTCTATTATGTTGGAAGGTAAATCGGTCAATGTCGAGGTTGAGGTCTTCGATTCAACTCTTGATTATAACCTTTTACTTGGTCGTAGCTAGATTAATTCCATGCACATAGTTGTGTCTACCCTTTTCCATGTGTTATGTTTCCCGCACCAAGGAAAGGTCATCATTGTTGACCAACTGGCCTTCTTTAATGTTGATTATTGTACTATCAATGCACCCTTTATCTCGAAGACACCTCCCAATTAAGATAATGTTGACATGGGTCTTTTGAAAGATTCAACTTTGATGGGTACTTTCCAATCCCTCCACCTGATATTCCTCCTCCTTTTGTTGCCTCAATTAACATGATTTCCACCATGGCTTGTGAAACCCCTACATCATATGACCCATGGATAGTACCTAGCCCTGATGATCATCCTCATTACAGCAACCAATTTCCCTTAAGTCTGGTCCAATACGCTTTTCAAGTTATTCAATCAGAAATCCCCTCCCCTCCTTCTCTCTGTGATATATCTCCTGATTTGTTTCACATGAGATTTCCTACTGATGAGATGATCATGTCAGTCATGTTTATGGAAGACACTCCATGGGACGATGGGAATAATCGTTCCATTCTCTTCCTAGAACATGATACCATAGAGATTTACTAACGAATTTCAGCTTCGTCAACCATTGTTGTTATTTCTTCCATTCCTGAGTCAACACATGATGTTTGTACGAAGGGAACTTGAGTAACATTTCACCTATCGTTCCTCTTGACATATAAATTAAACCCAGAGACGTGGAGAATGTTCATATCAGGGCCTCATGTTCTACTGATGAGATCCACACTTATAAATCCCTTTTCCAAGAATTATGTGACATTTTCGCATGGAGTTATGAAGAAATGCCAGGTATTGATCCTGATTTCATTTTGCATGAGATTAAGACTTATCTGGATGCTAAACCTGTTTGGCAGAGAATTTTCCTAGTACATCCACGTAAAGATGTTGCTATCAAGCTTGAATTTGAGAAACTTCTTAAAGTCGGCTTTGTCTATCCTGTGGCTTTGACAAATTGGGTATCCAATCTTGTTCCGATAAATAAGAAACAAGGTATGATCCACATTTTTGTAGATTATAGGGATATAAATAAATATTTCCCTAAGGACAATTATTCAACCCCTTTCATTGACCTGATCATTGATGATTGTTCCAGGAGTGAAATCTTCTCCTTGATGGAAGGTTTCTCCGACTAAAATCAAACTAATATTTTAGCAGCAGATCAACAGAAGACTGCTTTTATTTATCCTTGAGGAACCTTTGTGTACCAGAAATTTCCTTTCGGTCTAAAGAATGCTAGTGAAACCTTTCAGTGCGCTATGTCTTACACTTTCCATGATATAAAGCACATTGTAGAACCCTATCTTGATGATCTACTGGTGCATTCCATGAGATGTCAAGATCACCTAGCACACTTACAGACCATTTTCTACACTGTCGGTATTATCACATACGTTTGAACCCACACAAATGTATTTTTTTGTGTAGAGTCCAAACAACTCCTAGGTTTTATCATGTCTATACATGGGATTCGAGTAGACACCTTGAAGGTTGAGGTGATTCTTAATCTACCTCCTCCTTCCACACTACACTAGCTCCAAAGTTTGCAAGGGAAGGTAAAAATTTTACGATGATTCATCCCCAATTACGTTGAATTAATGAAAGGATTCACTCGACTACTCAAGAAAGGTTACGAATTTGTATGGGACAACACTACCAACAAAGCCTTTGAATCTTTGAAACTTTCTTTAACCCATACACCCCTGATGTTTCCCCCTGACTATAGCCGAGATTACTTCCTCTACTTAGCTGCTTTGAACTCTACCATTGCTATGGTATTAGTCCAAGAGGATTATTCACATGATGAACATGTGATATATTGCTTGACTAGGATTCTCATGACTACCGAAACCAATTACCTACATGTGGAGAAACTAGCCTTGGCAGCTGTTCAAGTTGTTCAAAGATTTCATCACTATATCTTGTTACACAGGACCACTATTATTTCTGATTGCAACCCCATGTAACATATCCTTACTCGACAATTGTTGGGGGGAAAGTACTCCAAATGGATAGTTATTCTCTAGGAGTTTGACTTTGAGTTTGAACGCACTAAGTCAAAGAAATATTTGGGTTTTGCTGAATTGATATGTGACCTTCCCTTCACTGAGACAGAAAATGTGGCAGAGGATTCCTTACCCAATGAATCCCTTTTTCTGATCAGATCTGATGACGTATGGTATGGAGATATTATCAACTATCTCCATACTCAAACTTTTTGGCCCAAACTTTCTAGTATAGATCTTCATCGTATACGATATCAAGCTCGTCAATACATCATCCTCAATGATACTCTTTACGGTCATGGTATTGATTCTATTTTACGACGATGTCTCACCTATGATGAAGCTGAGAAATATTTGAATGACTATCACTCTAGAGAATGTGGTGGTCATATGTCTAGGTATGCCACTTCCCACAATATCTTACAAGCTGGTTATTTCTGGCCTTCACTATTTAAGAATTGCATTACTTCCATCCAGAAATGTCGTGCTTGTCAAACTTACAATCATAAGATCAGATCTCACCCTGCTCCTCTCCACCCTGTAGTTTTTGTTGTTCTGTTCGATAAATGGGGCATTGACTTCATGACATGTAACCCTCACTCGGTCGGGAGGCATGGATACATTATTGTAGTTGTGGATTATTTCACTAAATGGGTCGAGGCGATGCCTACATTTGATAAGACTGGGAGAACTACAACACTATTCATATTCAATCATATCATTACTAAGTTTGGTGTCCCTAAAGCCATCGTCACTAATCATGGTAGTCATTTTAAAATTTTTATGATGTCTAAACTTACTGAAAATTTGGGTCTATGCCATGAAAACTCTACCCCCTATTATACACAGGCCAATGTCCAGGTTGAAGAAATCAATAAATTTGTCACTACTATGCTTCGACGAATGATTGGAATTTATAAAAAAAATTGGCACATGATGTTGTTCTCAGCATTATGGGCCTATCAGACATCCGCTAAGTCTGCCACAGGATTCACACCTATCTAGTTAGTATATGGTATCGAAGCAATTTTTCTGGTTGAATGTGCGATACCATCTTTGAAACTAGTCATTGAACTTCTCCCTAACACCTCTGTTGAAGAGGAACATCTATTGTACTTGATGCAATTAGATGAAACCCATCATGATGCCACCTTGGTTATTGAAACTCAGAAGAAACGTGTTAAAGCCCAATGTGACAAGCATGTCAAGCCACTTGTTTTTTCTGAAGGTGATCTAGTTCTTCTTTACGAGGAAGATAGTGATTTTCTAGGGGCCAGTAAATTTGATCCCATGTGGCGGGGTCCTTATATTGTCAAACAAGTGTTGGAGAAGGGATATTATGAGCTATTAGATTATGATGGAATCCCTTTGAGTGAACCTGGAAATGGGATTTACTTAAAGAAGTATTATGCTTAAGGCATTTTTGCATGAGTGCTTGTACTTTAGTGTATCATACTTTTGTGTTATTTTTCATTGTTTGGTTTCACCCTTCAGCTGTTTACCTTGTGTTTTTATTTGTTTTCAGATGTCAGTGTCTTCGCTACCCTACCTTGGCTTTGTTGATGGCGCTAGTCGCAGTACTCAGAACTTAGCATCTATTGCTTGGGAAATCTATGCACCTACAAATGAACTGATTATTCTACATGGTGTTTGCCTTGGTAGTGCAACTAACAATATCACAGAATATAGTGCAGTCATCGAATTATTGATCGATGTTGTTTCACTTGGAATTCGTCATCTTGTTGTACGACTTGATTCACAGTTAGTATTCCTACAATTGAGTAACGTTTATTCTATCCGAAGTCCTACTTTATTAAGGGTATATTTACGAATTCACCTCTTGGAACATCATTTTGATTACATTGAATATCAACACATTCCTAGATGTCTAAATAAATTAACATATGCATTGGCTAATTATGTTTTAGACAAAAATTTGAGACATTTATAAAATCCAATCACACTTCGTATATACAACAAGTAAGCCGGTAGAAGCCTCATATATATATAAAGATAAAAGTTTACAAAAAGCGTTTTTGTCTAAAGACCAAAATATCAAAAATGTGAAGCACATGGCTTCATATACAATAGCATCAAGGATGTTGCTCGCTATAACACATGACTGCCCATGCTACTCTATGGAGCATTCGATCGATGGAAGCAGACACGCCTAATGGATAATTGTTAGAATCTAATGGATTTTCTTGTTTTACCATCAACAATATCACTATTGTCACCCAACCATAGGCCGAAGCCACCCTCTGAGCACCTTAACCTTGACTAAGAATCATTCCGGAAGAAAACCCTAGGCTAGATAGACAAACAAAGGGTAGCACACCTTTCCCCAAGGATGGCGCATCAAATAAGATCTAATCATATATTACAAAACCTAACCAAGAGATAGTCCAACCCAAAGCGTAATCTACTAATTGCATCAGCTGCAACGACAACTCACCTCCAAACCTGTGCACAAACTGGGCAACTACAGTGCGCACAAGTGTTGCTCTGCAATTCTGAGAATGCCTGCCAGAATGAGGACTGGCCTCCTGTATTTATACTAATTTTGGCTAATTGCCTGGGCCGACTTCTCATTCTGGGTATCTGTCTGTTCAGTATATATTATTTCTTCTAGTTGACTTCTTCTCTTGGAGGCTAATAACCTAATACAAATTATCCTCTTGAGATGACATGTTTTCTAGGGTTATTATCCAACTCATTAGGGTTTCTTCTTACTTCCCAGAATATTCTATTCTGGTCAGGTTTACACGTGGAGGTAAATAACTCCCGCAACTACCATAATATCAACACTCCCTCCTAGCTAGGGAGGTATTACAAGTAATGGTCTTGAGCACAAACATAACATTTACCCGGTAGCATCAACATAGACTATATCATGACTAGATCATGAGCACCATCATCACCATCAGTGTCATCAGCTGCATCATCTCTTGAAATCATACTCCATCTAAGTAATTAGACATGATGTTGGATAAGTCACTTGCACCACAGAGTGACACAAGAGCCATTCTTCTAATCTGGACATATGCCCTAGAAGAATAAATGTCTTGAACCATTTTCCATCTAGGAAATCTCTGTCCATTGATCAACCATCTAGATGATAATCATTTTCATCATTGTTGATAGTATTCAAGGAAATCGGAACAATATCATTCAATAGAACACAATTGTATCTATCCATAGTAGTACACAACTACAATCTAGTGGTAGACTACCACACCAAGTAACACACGGGTACTTCATCAGTGATGTATATTCACAAACAGTGGAACACATCCACTACAGTAGTATACATCTACTCTCTAGAGACATATAATCTTCATAACAATCATCTGATATCAACCTACACAGAAACAAGGTAATGATATAAACTGAATCATCTAGACCATTCTTCCACTCACATATGTGATATCGTGTAAGAGCATCTACCCTCAAAAGGTAAAACATCATTGATGAGATATCTGGACTATTCTTCTCAAGAAAGGAAGAATAATTGTCCTGATTTATGAGCCTGGACCATTCCCCACCCTGGGCCATTCCTTCGACACTAGACAAAGTGTAACCTTGAGAAAATGAGTCTTCACTAAAGAATGTATGTCCTTGATTGTTGAACCTGGAGCATTCCCCACCCTAGGCCATTCCTTCGGCACTAAAACAAAGTTCAACCTGGAGCGAATGAATCTTCCCTAAGGAATGACTGTCCATACCATTTCCAAAGGAAATGAATTTTCTTCACCAACCTCCAAAATGGACCATTCCCCATGTTAACCACAATGGGAAATCGTTGTCCGACGAGGTGGGCCAGTCTTCTTGAGTAACCCTCAAGAAGAGAGACTACCCTAGACCATTCCCCATGTTAACCACAATGGGAAATCATTGTCTATTATACATCAACAATCCATCGAACAATTTTCATTACGAAAACGACCGTTCAATCTGGACCATTTTCTGAACTGGAAAATGCTTGTCTGTCAGAAATCTCAAACCACTTTCCGAAATGGAAAGGAACTTCTCATACTGGACCATTTTTCGAACTGAAAATGATTTTCCATAAATCAATAACACATCAGTTCTCCCTCCCAACCTAGGAGTCATTTCTTCCTTTTTCAATAAGGAATTCATCTCCGTGAGCTCCAACTTGAGTACGCAAACTCTTTCATTTTGGACAGAATATTTACCAAAATGTTTGCTAATCTACTCATCTGTGGAGATATATATTGGAGAACCACTTTCTCCTTTCTGGACTTCATCACATATAATGTAATGCTTGATCTCAATTGTACTTTGGTCTTTCTGGAACACTGGTTTTCTCTGAAGGTTTCATATAGCTATGATCAATAAAGTATATTATTGTTGGATTCCTCTTTGTTTCCTGCTATCTCATAACATCGTGGCAACAATCAAACTGGAACATATCAAGTGGAACTTCTTTTGTCATCATAAGATCTTTGTCATGGATTAGCAAACCATCATCCTGAGTTTCTGAATAACCATTCTGATAGAACATCTTTGTTATAGGAAGTCTTCACCATGCTTCTGTTGTGCATTGGAGGTTCTTCACCAAGTTTTCTTCTTCCATCTGCATACAAGGGTCTCTTTCTAGTATACATCAAAGCCTTGAGGTTACGCTCTTTATTCAATTTCTCTGGAGAACAGTATTTGCATTCATCTTATGTAGAAATCCAACCCATGGATATTGTGGATGATGTAATGACTCATGTAGAGGTATGTCTAGTTTACTGGAACAGGTAATCATCATAGTATTCTCCCTTCATATGGGAGAACCTCTAGTTCTAGATCTTTCAATTCTTGTATTCATATAAACTATTCTTCATCATAACTTTTAGTTCCTTTTCTTGATTGCTTTTAGTGAGTTCATATCAGGTTGTGATTCTCAATACAATGACTGGTTTTTCTAGAGACTCTTTCTTTCTTGGAATCTTCATGTTATTCCTCATGTTTTTCTTTAGCTTTTGGGTCCATGGAGTTTATAGATTCCATGCCCTAAATATTCCACTTCTTTCTTTCATCATAGGATCACAGACATGGATGGACAACCAGGGATACTTTAAGGCTTCTCTTCGAAGAAGATTTCTTCTAAGGTCAAACTGAACACGTACCGTCTTTCATGGTTGCTACAATGGATATATACTTCATCATCTTCAATGGATCATAGGATTAGCTCCCTCCTAATACTTGCTTCATTTATGAATGCATGATCTTCTTTATATAATCGGATCCCTCCATCTAACAGAGTCCATGCTTCTGTATGCATCCTTATTGCCTTCTACAAGGTGTCATGAGTCTTTCTCCAATTTCCTCTTGAGTGTTGACTTCTTTCTGTCTTTGCTTCTTCTAAGTTTCTTCAAGATTGATTATGATTTCGGCTTTATCCTATAATATCTTCCACATGATTTGTTTGCTGTATTTCATCCTTTCATGTGTATTATCTGACTTGTATAATGATAGAAATCCTTATATTGTTGTTCTTCCATAGGTATAATTCTTCTTGAAACATATTCTCTTCTGAGAGATAGATATACAAGATGTGTACAGAGACTATGCAAACAAGATATGTACATGAACTAAGAAGAGTATTGTTACCTTGTATTTAGAGGAAGAAGTTTGTTTCATCCTTCTTAGTATTCTTTGAAGGTTCCTTTTCTTCGGAAACTAATGCTTCGTGTGTCTCCTTCCTTTTCTTTAGCTTGGGACAATGATTCTTGTAGTGACCATATTTTCGACAGTTGAAGCATTGCATTTCTGACATATCTTTCTCTTGATTTGGCCTCTTCCTTGAGCCGAAATTCCTCTTGTTCCTAAAATTATTGAATCTTGTTGTGAAGGCTTGATCATCATATTTCTTTTGGGGTTTTTCTTTTGAACTAATCCTTGATTCTTCTTGCGCACAACAAGTCCAAAGTTCTTCAAATGTAGGATACTCCTTCCTTGTGTTCATTCTTGCGGAAAATGCATCCCATGTCTTGGGAAGAACATTGAGTATTATGCTTACCAATTCCTTATCTGAAATGATTTCTTCAATAGTTTGCAGTTGATCTCTTAACTGAGAGATCCTCACAAAGTATGATGTTATGTTGTCATGATCATTCATCTTCATGTCACAGATGTCATTCTTCAGATTCATTACTTGTCCAATGTTTCTAACTGAGAAGAGGTTTGTTAGGGCATCCTACATCTTCTTTGATGAGTGAATATGGGAGATGTAGGGTATCAAGTGGTATTTTATAGAGTCCACTATGATACTCATGGCATTGATGTCACCGTCTTTGAACTTTTCCATAACTGCAACGTTCTGCGATTCTTTCTTTTTTCCTTCTTCAAACTATGGTTTCACGATATCCAACACTTTATTTTTGGCAAGGATGAGGTAAATCCTTGTATTACATGCTCTGAAGTTAGAAGCTCCATCTAACTTGTTTTCTGACTTCATGGAGTAGGCCATGGCTTCTTTGACTTGGTCAACCCTAGATTTGACCAAAAACTCAAACTTGACATCTTGGCTTGCTGAGAGTACCAGGAGATGCGCTAGGCTAGGGTGCACTAATCTATCTAGAAATTAGGTCAATCCCTTCACTTAAGGTGCCTCAACAAGAGGATTAGGGTTTCTGCAACTTCACCTGCTAGTAACCATAGCGGTAGTGTTTTGGTGACTGCTCATGCTAGAAACCCTAGCAACAGTTCTTCAACGAGATTAATATCCTTATGGCTATGCTTCCTTCCAGCGGTTAGACTGAATGAAGGAGGAGTGGGCCGATAACTTGTTATAATCTAATGGATGTGCTCATTTTACCATCAAAAATATCACTATTTTTACCCAACCATAGGACGAAGCCACCCTCCGAGCACCTTAACCTTCACTGAGAATCATTCCAGAAGAAAACCCTAGGCTAGATAGTCAAAAAAAGGGTAGTTCACCTTTCCCCAAGGATGGCGCATCAAATAAGATCTGATCAGATAGTCCAAACCTTAACCAAGAGATAGTCCAAGCCAAAGCATAATCTACTAGCTGCAACAACTGCAACGACAACTCTCATCCAAAGCTGCACACAAACTGGGCAACTGCAGTGTGAAGATGGGAGATGTAGGGTATCAAGTGGTATTTTATAGAGTCCACTATGACACTCATGGCATTGATGTCACCATCTTTGAACTTTTCCATAACTGCAACGTTCTGCAGTTCTTTCTGTTTTCCTTCTTCAAACTCTGGTTTCACGATCTTTCCTTTCACGATATCCAACACTTTATTTTTGGCAAGGATGAGGTCAATCCTTCTCTTCCATGCTTTGAATTTAGAAACTCCATCTAACTTGTTTTCTGACTTCATGGAGTAGGCCATGGTTTCTTTGACTAGGTCAACACTAGATTTGACCAAAAACTCAAACTTGACATCTTGGCTTGCTGAGAGTACCAGGAGATGCGCTAGGCTAGGGTGCACTAACATATCTAGAAATTAGGTCAATCCCTTCACTTAAGGTGCCTCAACAAGAGGATTAGGGTTTCTACAACTTCACCTGCTAGTAACCGTAGCGGCAGTGTTTTGGTGACTGCTCATGCTATAAACCCTAGCAACAGTTCTTCAACGAGCTTAATATCCTTATGGCTATGATTCCTTCAGCGGTTAGACTGAATGAAGGAGGAGTGGGCCCATAACTTGTTAGAATCTAATGGATGTGCTCGTTTTACCATCGAAAATATCACTATTGTCACCCAACCATAGGCCGAAGCCACCCTCTGAGCACCTTAACCTTGACTGAGAATCATTCCAGAAGCAAACCCTAGGCTAGATAGTCAAAAAAAGGGTAGTGCACCTTTCCCCAAGGATGGCGCATCAAATAAGATATGATCATATAGTCCAAACCTTAACCAAGAGATAGTCCAATCCAAAGTGTAATCTACTAGCTGCAACAGCTGCAACGACAACTCTCATCAGAACCTGTACACAAACTAGGCAACTGCAGTGCGCACAAGTGTTGCTCTACAATTTTGAGAATGATTTCTAGAATGAGGATTGGCCTCTTGTATTTATACTAATTCTGGCTAACTGCCTGGGCCAACTTCTCATTTTGGGTATCTGTCTGTTCAGTATATATTATTTCTTCTGGCCGACTTCTTCTCTTGGAGGCTAATAGCCTAATACAAATTATCCTCTTGAGATGACGTGTCTTCTAGGGTTATTAGCCAACTCATTAGGGTTTCTTCTTACTTCCCATAATATTCTATTCTCGTCAAGTTTAATGTGGAGGTAAATACCTCCTACAACTACCATAATATCAACAATAATTCCTAGGAATATCATTTATAGAGGCATCTGGGATGTTTATCGTGAGTCCCTACAGATTTTGTTCTATGGTCTCAAAGTCAGCAGCAACCACTCCTGCTATGAAACCTCTTTCCCCTCGCCTCTCAATAGGGGATGAACCTGGAGGACGGTAAGGTCCCACATCTTCATAATCAAAGAGAATTTGATTAGTCATCAAATAAACAACATAAAAAACATTTTATATCTTTAAAAATAACAAAAACATGATATAAAAAAAATTTCCTTTGTACCTATCTCCCCCCATTGGTAACCCTTGGGAAGAGTTAGGTATGGATCTCCATGGAATTCTAGCCTAGCATATGCATAATCATCGACCATGAGCATATGAGTTCTCAACCAGTCGAAGAAGATATCAGTGTACCTGACGATAGGAACAGCTTCATGTCAGGCCATGAGGTCCACCCACCTCTTCATTCTCGAATCCTATGGGGCAAGTATACCCTACTCTACCTGCAAGTGTAAGCCTAGGACCCTCTCTATGAATAAGGATACCAAAATCGAACCGTATCCGAACTATTTCAACCCAACACTTCTACACTTGGTAAGTTGTTTTTTCATACTTTTGAGAACCCCTTTGAACCAGTTGAAGACTCGGGGCTCCATACACTCCAATGCATACTGAAATTAGCTTTGTAGATCTATATGAGGAGATGCACTCCCTTCCATTCATGTGATGGTATAGAGGATAGTCCGTAGAGGAAATTCTCGGACATCCTTGATAGCGACCTTGTCGTTATGTCTCTGGGTACTCGGCACACAATGTTGACTGATGTAGTGGTTCATAGGCTCATTGCTTCCTCTTCTACCTATAAAGGTCACCCGTGAACCCCAACGAGATAGTCCTATTAGGAAGTATATATACTCGATATATATAGTGAGTGTGTGGTCACCCACATGAAAATATTTTTCATTCACATCCCACATGTGAACTAGGTACTCAAGGAGTGTCAGCTGGGCCCTCATACCCTGTATCTTGAATAATTTCAACAACCCACACTTTCATAGGGCCATTATTGTTCTAGGGTCATTCCAGGTGAAATATTCTTCCTCTTCATGCTCTCTCTCATGCCATTCCAACATTTTGATCATGAAAGACCTACATAAGAACAATAGAAAGAGATTAGCATCATCATTTTCTTTCCTAAAGGATTTTTCTTGGTAAATTCATCCTTAAAATCTTTTGGGTTGAGGACGTTGCAGGCCTGTGCATTTGCATAGTGTGAAGTCATATCACCCTAGATTTAGGCTCAAATGCAATGACCTTAGATAATCATAGGTCTCGATATCGGGTGCCTGCGATGACCTCCGCACATGGGTACCCCCAGGAAATCAACTCAAAAGTCTATTTTTAACCAATTAAAATCAAATTTTAATCCATAGAAAGATGAAGGAAATGAAGATTACCTTTTCTATGGAGACTATTCGTCGAATTATCAACCGTACACTCCACAATCCATAGTTGAAAATCGAGGTAAAAGGAGGGTTTGGAGAAATGGTTAGGTGAAGTTACAAATGAAATAGTGAAATGAAGGTTTTTTGCCTATTTTATTGATTTTCATTACTTTTTCATTTGAATATTATATTATTTTAATGCTTTACCCTAACCCTAAAGTATTAACAACTTGACAAGTGGTTTATTTTTTTAGATAAAAATTATAGAGGTGAAACGTTGCAACAAGGGTCTACCTTTTTGGTTTGTTTTTACACATTTGTCGCATGTATAGATCCTTTTTGGGTTTTTAAGGAAAAACCCTGAGATTAGTCTTTGTTCTTTCTCTCACTCATAAATCAATGAAGATGTAACCAAGTATACTTTTATCACTTTTTTAGACTCGTAAAGATTATACGAAAAAGGAATCCCCTAGAGCTCCCTTTAATCTCTTTTAAGACTCTATAAACATGAAAAGATTGTCAAGAAACCTTGTTATTTTCATGTTCGTAAAAGTATTTGAAGAAAACATTTGATGAGAAGTAGGTTATCTCTTTTTTGGTCTCATCAAATTAAATTATGAAAAATGACCTTGTGTAGTTCTCTTTAAGTGTTTTTCAGACTCTCTAAAATTGGGAAACCCATGAGTTTTCTATCTTTGGACTCATTAAACAAACATCAAAAGACCCATATGGGATCGAACCACTCCTTCCCAGGGTTCGTTAGACATGCTCTGAGGGACTCATAGGAAGGATGATCTTACATCAACAAGCATATGTTATCCTCCTCAAGCTTGCGTAAAAATAAATAGGTACTCGCCAGAAATGGTGGGGGAAATTTTGGGAAAGAAATGTGTCTTTGTATTTGTGTTAGTGGCAGTAATAGTCGCTCCTGAATATGACACCCCCCTTCATGATTGTCTCTGGGTTGGGAAATCCATTTATCTCTCGTTTGATCATTTTCATGTCCATGTGTCGAGTCCTCCTTGAGTCAATGCTGCCAATACCATTGTCATGTCATTCATATGTTCAAGATAAGTCTAACCTAAACAAGCCTTCTATCGATTTAGCCATCTGCAATTATAAATCTTCTACCATGTTGGCCTTCCCTATTACAGTTTCGAATCACTTCATACTCTGATCTACCTCAAATTTGTTACATATTTCATGTCATTGATGGGGGATACATGATACATCAAGGCCCTCCTATGATGAGTCTTTTCCTGTCGACTTCAACTCATTATCTAGGAACGAGACTTAGAAGTCATTTAGTACCTTAGAGATTGCATGCCTCAATGGCAGGTTTCTTCACTTTCAATAGTGGGTTCACATCATTGACCCCTGATTTGGAAATTCCATCGAGTGTTCAACTTCAACTCATTTATTCACATTCGTTGGATTGTACTAGGGTACCTTGGGAGTCATTGAAATCTATGGTGATTTCCCTCGCACTTGTTAACGATTTTCATTAATGACCGATAATCAAGTGGTTTCTACCATGTTCGACTTCAGCACCTGTAATCGCATGGATATATTCATACATAGAGATGATGGAATTGAAGACCTTGGATCTTATCATTTTGATCCAGTTTTCGACGAAGTATTCATGATTTTCATTGACACATAGATCCACTTTGTATGTCTCGTGGCTATGAAATTTGAATTCTTTAGAGAATAGATCCACAGTGTATTCTTTGTGGCTATGAAAATTCATAATGACATGTATCCACAGTGTATATTTTGTGGCAATGAGTCACTTACGTTTTGTAATCTAAGTATGGGAATGCCTACCTCGGACAATGTTATATTATTATGCAGATGCTTGATTGTTTGTAGGTTCCTGATCGATGTGCTCCTTGTTTCTGACACACACATTCTAGAAAGTATTTCGATTGTCACAAGTTCCAACTTCATACTTTGGGGAGCATTCTGTTACACATTATTTTGGTCACCCTAGTGATCCATTGACAACATGTGTTCGTGTTCCCATAAAAATATAAAAATAGTCTTTCTCCATGAGGAAAGTGATTGGATTTCTCTTCTCAAAAACCCTATTAAGGAAGGTCATCGTACCCTTCAAGGTGCATGGGGTGTGACGATGCCTAGTCATCACATATTTCTCGATATCTTGAATACGACGTCGTCGCAGGCTGAACTATACCTAGGGTGAGACGATGTCGAAAGATAAGGAAAATTCAAACTTTGCAAAAGTTCTAGAAGGGGATATTCTAGAAGATGAGGTGGCTTCTAAATGGTTTCGATCTTACTCGCTTATTTGATTTGGTGGCATCATCCTAATGTCCTCACTCGTCTCTCTTTCACACTATATAAAGAGGGACCTCTCATG